>JAFJYJ010000168.1:0-68018 GCA_019022615.1 Acacia melanoxylon | reverse complement strand
TGTGTTTTCATAAAAGGATATGGATCGAGTTTGTAATAATTTCTACATATGTGGATGATTTGAATATAATTGGAACTCCTAAAGAGCTTCAAAAGTTGTTGATTGTTTAAAGAGAGAAATTGAGATGAAGAATCTTGGAAGAACAAAGTTTTGTCTCGAGCACCAAATTGAGCACTTAGCAAATGGAATTCTCCGTCATCAATCAACTTATGTTGAAAAAAATATTAAAGCGATTCTATATGGATAAAGCACATCCATTATCTACTCCAATGGTTGTAAGATCGCTTGATAAGAAGAAGGATCCCTTTCACCCTCAAGAGAAAATTGAAGAACTTCTTTATCCAGAAGTGAAAGACGGAGTATCACCAAGAGGGGGTGAATTGGGGATATAAAATTTTCTTCACAAAAATACTCTGTTAGTAGGTAACGAAGCAGAGATGAGCGGAGTAGGATAGGGAGAGATTGAACACATGCAATTTATACTGGTTCAGTCTAAATCCTCGACCTACGTCCAGTCCCCAGGCTCTCCGGGATTTCACTAACTCAAATGATTACACACTCTGTAACTCTCGGAGTAATTCTCTCACTAGAACTTACTCCCCCTCTTACAAAGATTGATAAACATAAGGAACTCTCTAAAAGGGCAGATGTATCAACACTGAAGGTTTAAATATCCGAAGATATTGTCTGTGAGAGTAGAAACAATAAATGCTTAGTGTTGCTAATTGAATGCACAGATTTTTGGTAGTTATAGATTTGAATGCTTCTGGTATTTATAGTTGGTGGCATTTATGACCGTTGTAGACGCTTGAAGGATATCCGTTGAGACTCTTCGATTTAGCCGTTGAGAGTAATAAATATTTCTGTTGAAGAATGTTTATACAGACTACTCGTATTCTCTGAAGATTCATCGTTGACATTCCATATTCAAATTGTCCGTTGAGACTTAGTAAGAATGTATGAAGGAAATAGTCGTGAAGCTTTATCGTTGCCCAGAAGGTCATCTTGCCGAAATGGTGAATAACTCTGCTTTGCATTAAATGCTTCTGACACATTGTTGCTTTATTGTAGTTTAGTGTTAATCCACATAATAATCTTCTGAAACTCATTAACAAACTCATTAAATGTAATTAGGAATAATAATGAGAGAAGATACAAAGTATACAAACCATACTTAGAGATTTGACAGGGTTTGGAACTAAGGTTTTTCAAACTGATATATTTTGGCTAGAGTCAGGATTTCTGGCTAGGGTCAAATTACTTTGATGAAACACTCTAGGCTCGAGTCACAAGATTCAGGCTCCAGTTTAGGTGAGAACTAGAGGTACACTGTGTAGGCTAGAGGTGAAAATGCCATTTGAAACTAACGGTCAAATACTTGGCTAGAGCCAATGCTCTTAGGCTCGAGTTAAATAAAATAATATTTTATGTACTCAGGGATTGGCTCGAGTCAGAAGAAATTGGCTAGATTTAAAGTTTGCATTCTGACAAATTTAGATAGGAGATTGGCTCGAGTCAGATGGCTTTGGCTGGAGCCAATCTGACAGCTACAATGCAGACGAACTTTTCTCAAGGTAAAACACTTTGTTTCAAATTATAAATCAAGATTCTTTCATAAGGGTTAGTTATCATCAAAACAAACATTGGGAGCTAACAAGAAGTACCATATCTTAGTGCTATAGGTGCACTAATGTATCTTGCCAATACAACACGACCTGATAATGCATTTGTTGTGAATTTATTGGCAAGATTTAGTTCTTCTCCAACAAGAAGGCATTGGAACGTAATTAAACATATATATCGATATCTTTGAGGAACAAATGATATGAGATTATTTTATTCTAACGAATCTAGATCACAATGGATTGGTTATGCAGATGCAGGGTTTTTATCAAGTCCACACAATGGTATATCTCAAACAAGATATTTATTTACTTGTGGAGGTATAGTTGTATCCTGGTGCTCAACAAAATAGACTTTAGCTGCTACTTCATCAAATCATGCAGAGATAATTGCTGCTCACGAGACAAGTTAAGAATGTGTTTAGCTAAGGTCAATGATTCAACATATCCAATTAATATGTGGTTCATTTCCTAAACAAAAGATTCAACAATGCTATATGAAGATAATACAGTATGTATAGCTCAATGAAATGAGGGTACATCAAAGGAGAAAGAACAAAACATATCAATAAAAAAATCTTTTTCACACATGATCTTATGAAGAATGGTGACATAGATGTTCAGTAAATTTACTCATGTGAGAACCTTGCAGATTTGTTCACCAAGACACTACTAACTAGAACATTTAAGAAGTTAGTGCATGGTATTGGAATGCGTAGGCTCAAAGACATAAAGTGATGTCGTCATCAGGGGGAGTAAAAGTGATGTTGTTGTCATAAGAAGAAGTAAAAGTGATCCCGTCTTCAAGGGAAGAAAAGATCATGTTGTACTCTTTTTTCCTTAACCAGAGTTTTGTTCCACTGGGTTTTCTCAGTAAAGTTTTTAACGAGGTAGCTTCAACATATATTGTGTACTCTTTTTCCTTCACTAGGTTTTTGTCCCATTAGGTCTTTGCTAGTAAGGTTTTAATGAGGCGCAATATTTGTTTATGAACAGCCCAAGGGGGGAGTGTTATAAACAAAATGTATGTGGATGTTCATAACTTCATGCATAGGATTCCATCTCATGGTAATTGACATCACACCTTATAACTCCCAAATTGAGTGGGCTTTAGTACATACTTCCTATAACCTTCAATTGCACCATTATGTTGCTTAATTCCCTTCTTTATGTGCTTGTAACTTTTATGTAGTCTTCAATGTATGAGGGCCTATAAATAGAGGCCATGCACAAGGTTTTGACACACCAATGAAACAAAGTGAATGAGATAGGTCATTCTCTTCTCTCTCATTCTATTGTCTTGTTATTTCTTCTCTTCTTCTACTACTCTCTAGTCTTCTTATTTTTCTCTAAATTTACAACAAACCTTTTTCCCGTAACTATCAAAATGTTGTAACGATTGCTTTCCAATTCCCACTTTAGAACTACCAGCATAGTCTTCATGTTATTACTACCTACGGTCCTAAATATAGAACACAGTTTGCACTACAAACTATATCATATATTTAAAACCAGAGGAGTATGTTCTTAATCAGCATCTAGTTAATTCCTTGGTTTTGTTACAGTGTACAGGAAGACATCAATGTATTCCTACCCAACTTTGTTACTAACTTACTAACTTGTTTTCCGTAGTCTAATAATATTGGTTCTTTATCATTGGAAAAGGGTGAATGGTTTCCAAATTGACAAAAATATGTGTATATAATATAAAATTATAAATTATAAAACCATAAGAAAAACAAGAACATACCACTTGTATTTCAAGATCTAAGACATAAAATCATTTAAATATAGGAAATTAAAGTAAAAAAAGGCTATAATGATATATTTTTTGAAAAAAAACAAAGCATAGTGTTGCATGGAATAATGGTTCTGGCAACAACGTAGTTAGTAGTGTGGAGATCTCGCTTTGGAGCCTGTTACCTCTCACGATTTTAAAATGCGTTAAGAATGGGAGATATCTAGATTTTTATATGGTGTATTTCATTTCCTTCCCCAGTCGATGTAGGACATCACACCCCACCCCCTATGGGCCCAACATCCTCATTACCACATGGATCTGAACCTATTCAGTTGAGAAGCGAAAACCCTTTATATTTTAAGTAGTAAAAGGGGAACTCTTAATTAAATAAAAAGAATGCTCATCAATATGCATGTGTATTATATGTAACAAGCACATAAGTGCCTTAAATTTTAAAAAAATGCATTAAAAACAATGATTTATATTGTTTTGCCTACATTTATTAATATAATAATGAAATCACATATGAAATTAAAATATTTTAATTCTATTTAAATATGTCATTATAATATATTTTTTTTAAAGACAATTATATTAAGAGAAAAAGGAGCTCAGAGTAGAACCAAAACTGCTATGGAATAAGGATATTGATAAAAAAAAAAAAAAAAAGCTATGAAAAAACTAGAAATTAAACTTAGATGTAGAAACAGCGGTAAAATATATATCTCTTCATAAAATAAAATAAAAAGGAAATCTTCTCAATTACTCCTTCCGGTCCTAATTATAGGATAACATTTAAGAGTTAGTTTTGGTCTTAATTATAGGATAACATTCTAATTTTTGTTAATTTCTTCCTAAAATACCCTTATTGATCCTTTCTCAATAATAATTAAACACAATAATAATTTAATAATGCACTTATATATTCTATAAAGTAAGTAATACTTGTAACTCATTAATGCTACGTACACCTTAATTCTACTGTTTTTTAAAAATAATTTTAAGTAATTTTTGTCATATTTAAAATTAGTCATAAACTTTTGTTGCTAGACATTCCGTATAAACTTCGGTAAGCATTCTTTAAGCCTTAAGACATATCTTATCCCTAGTGACACCAAAATTCCAACTCAAATGAAATTTTTAGCTAAGAAACAAAAGTAGTTCAAAAGATTAATTATACCAAACCGAAGGCAAAAAAGAGTAAAAAGACCTATAGTCTAATAGACCAAATTTAATTTGGGAAAATCCTTTTCAGGGCCCTTTTTAAAGAAAAAAATCCCAAAAAAGGCCCTCAGAATTCTGAAAATCAGAATCCTACGTGAGTTGTTAACGGGGCTGATATAGTTGTTAATTAACAACTAAATCAGCCCCATTAACAACTATTTTCTAACAACTAAATCAGCCACATTAACAACTATATCAGTACCCCGTTAACAACTATATCAGCCCTGTTAACAACTCACGTAGATTCTGAAAATCCCAGGCCTTTTCTGGGATTTCAGAATTATGAGGGTTTTTTTAGGATTTTTTCTTCAAAAAGGGCCCTGAAAAGGATTTTCCCATTTAATTTCGTCAGGTTTGGTCTCGTACGTCTTAATACGTGGCTATTTTTTAAATGAGATAATGGAATCTGCAAATTGGGTGATCTATTTAATTTTACGGTGTATTGGGATTTTGGCTTCACTATTGTTCCAATTTGGGCCTAATTTGATTTATTGGGCTAAGAATTAGACATGAGAAGGAGAATAAGAGAGAGCTCAGCATAGAAATCACTACCTAGATGGCCGAAAAATTAATACTACTTTGGTTTGCCCATGGTTGTGACATGTTTTAAACTTAGAAAAAAAAAACTTCGTTATATTTGATTATATTCATTAGGTTTAATTCCTATTAAATCTTATTATGTGGTTTTTCTTAAGAATAAAAATTCACATTTATAAAATTTCAAAATACTGTTGGATTAACAATAATAGTAAAAAGTCCACATAGCAATATTCGATCGAAGAATCAGACCTAATTATAGGATATACTTAGGTATTTAGACTGTAGGTTATTTGTGTCTATGTTGGCCGTGTTATCAAACTTATGGCTCTGCCTATATAAATGTGTATAAGAGGCAGCTTGTATTAATTGATATGATGAATAAAGTTCAATAATCATATAGCATTATTCAGCTTTTAAGAATCTATAAGAGGAAGGGAGGATGGTGCTCAAATATCCTCTTTGAAGTGACCTACCCGAATATTACAGAAGGGAAAATGAATGCTTTGATGGCGCCTGTGGTATAAGCGGAAATTAAACGAGCTCTTTTTTATATGGCACCATTGAAAGCCCTTGGACCAGGCAGTTTAATTTGAATCCTTTATTCTACCAAAATCAATGGGAAAATGTTAAAGAATCAGTAACCCAAGAGGTTAAGCATGTCTTAGATGAGCCACATAGAGTGTGTGGTATCAATAACACTTCTATTATTGTGGTCATTCCTAAGATTGATGCCCCAGAAACATTCCAAGACTTCCGCCCTATAATCCTGTGTAATGTAATTTACAAGGTTATTATCAAGACTCTAGCAAAAAAACCTGAAACGAGTGATGCCAGATATTATCTCGCCTAACTAGAGTAGTTTTGTTCCAAGTCATTAGAGTGAGTATGCAAGCCACCACTTTAGGCTTGTTTCCTAACCTTGAAACCAAATGGATTCTTAATTCTAGTGCTAGTTGCCATATAGTAAATAGTTTATTAACTCATTTAGATAAGTACTGTAGGCCTCATCTTGGACCACCCAAATGGGTTAGAGTCCCTAGTGGAAAAAGAAATAAGATTACTCGTATTGGTGAAGTTAATTAAATTAACTAAGCATATCTCTCTTCACAATATTTTGTATGCTAGATTTCTATTATCATTTAATCTTTATAGCTAAGCTAACCTTAGATAATAGATGTGTGGCCTCTTTTCTGCCTGATTTTTGCATGTTGCACGACATAACTAGTGGGATGATTAAAGGGATTGGTAAACAATCCAAAGGTCTTTACTTGCTCAAAAGGGGGCATAAATCTGACTTCTTGAATTTCAATAACAAAATGTCGTGATAGTGTAAATGTTGTTAATCTTCTCTTTGGCATTCTAGATTGGGGCATGCCCTATAAATATATTGAGACGCTTGATGTAAAGGTTGGTGATTCTGTAAAAGGTTGTGATAAATGCGAAATATGCATTCAAAGTAAATTTTCTAGATTGCCTTTCTCTTATAGTTCTTCTATGACTAATTGATGTTTTGAATTACTTCATGTTAATGTGTGGGGGCCTTTTAAGACACCCATACATTAAGGATATATATAGATACTTTCTGACTTTGGTTGATGATTACTCTAGAGGAACATGTATTTTTTTTTATATTTCAAATCAAAGGCAACAAATTTCATTAAAACATTTATCACTTGTGCTGAAAGTCAGTTTTCTAGCAAAGTTAAAACATTAAGAACTGACAATGGGACTAAGTTTGTAAATCTGGACCAAAGAGAATTTTTAGACAGCGAAGGAATTATTCACAAAGATCTTGTCCTTTTACTTCTCAACAAAATGAGGTAATTGAAAGGAAACATAGACAACTCCTAAATGTCACTAGGAGCATCATGTTTCATTCCAACTTACCTATTAAATTTTGGAGAGAAGCAGTAAGGAAATCTGCATTGTTGGAAATTGTACCCTATGAGCCAATCATTGTACTTCAAACATTATTGTTATTTAAAGTATTTCTCCAATTTTGTTATCATATCATTTGCATGTTTATTATGATGACGGTATCCTTGGATGTATCATAACGATTGTCCTAAATGTCCCTGGTCGGTCATCTATGGTTGTATGATAGGTTGCATCGTATCATCAATCCTCATATAAATTGGGTAGTCGTAATGTCTTGCTAGAGGCCGCTTGCGACTTGTGGGCCGGTACAGTGTTGGCTCGCTACCAATTTCATGTGGGCCTACAAGATCGCACACAAGAATAGTCCAACACGAGCTATAATGTCTAGATTCATTGAATCTAAGATATGTATAAGATTTAATGAATACAATGTTTAATTTAGGGATGATGGACATATATATATATATTTATAAAATAATAATATATATTATATATAGATAATATTATTATATATAGATAATATTATTATTATGTTTTGTATTTAATTTATTTGATAAATTAAATAACTAAAACTAATAGAGATATCATATCTCGATTTAATTTTTGAAGATAGATATCATATCTCGATTTAATTTATGAAGATAAATTAAATCAGCTGGCTTTTAATTCGGATTAAATAAATAGATTAGATTAAATCTGTTGGACAGATTTAATTAATATTATTTAATCCAATTCAAATTTCAAAATTAATTTTGAATATATAATACAGCTCATTAGGGTTGAAAAACCCTAAGACAGTGAGTAAGACGTATCAAAAAGGCAACAAGAGAAACCCTAGAGGATAGAGAGAAAAACGTTGGAGGCGATAGCACGCTGGCTATGTTGGGGTCCTGTTCGTGTGGATACCGGTAGAGAAGCTGGTTCATTCAGTTGGCTCCTAGTGATCGAACAAGACGCATACGAAAGGTACGATTCTGACTACTTGAATTAAACGCCACTGATAGATCCAGGATTGGGATTCGATGTTTCTTTTGGTAAATTTCTTCTGCTGCTTATACGAATCCCAACATGCACATCTTATATATAGGATTCCTTCCAAAGCTTTGTCTTATTTGACACCATATGAATTTTTATATTAAAGGCTTCCTTCCTTGGGTCACATGAAAGTTTTTGGCTGTCTTGCTTTTATTATGAATATGAATTCAACGTATAAACATATTGTGTAAGAGTACAAGGTGCTGGACCGACCCTGTAATACCCCAGATTATTATGAATAATAATACATTTAAATAATAAATATAATAGTAAAAGTAATAGATTTATATAATAATAATAATAATGATATAATAATATATAGCAAAATCTAAAAATTTATAATGGTTGTATTGTTAATTTATTAATTAGGAATAATTAAAGGGCCCAGCCCAGAGCTAAAACCCTAAAATTTAAATTATAAATATAGGTTAGCCGCTCAAACCTAACCTAGAAAAACACTCGTTACTTTTCTCTGCCGTCTTTCATCAATTACTCTCCTAGGAGGTTAGCAAAACGGAGAGCAGGTAATTCTAATCCCCATATCAATAAAAATCATTTGTTCATAGGATTGTATTTCCTTTAATCCTAAACCACTAATATGTTTTTATGAGTAGATCGTGAAATTTCCCCGAACATGACAATCCTAAACCACTAATATGTTTTTATGAGTAGATGTGGGAATTTCGCATGAACATGACAATCCTAATCCCATGAGTCTTAGGTAAATTTTATATGAATCTTGATAGGTAATTCTAATTCCCATGAGTTTAGGTTAATTTTTGATCTTGATAGGTAATTCTAATCCCTATGAGTCTTAGGTTAGTTTTATATAAATTTTGATAGAGTTCTTATACATGAAATATATTATATGTAATCTATTCTGTGAGTAACTTTGCAATCGTTTCTCGAATGCCCGAAGTATGAATTGAATACACTTGACAATTGTTTTATTGTTTCGCCTCGATCTTTGTGCTTGAATAATATAATCCTTTCATTCATTGACAAGTACCAATTTTCGGATGACTTGAGCATATCTCGGACGCCTTCTATTTTTGTTTTCTTTCTTTTGCCTTGGATGCCTCGGCCTTCGTGTTGGGAATTTTATATATATATATATATATATACACCTTCGCGTCTCATGCTTTTTGTGATTGAACCTGCGGGTTTCTAGATTTTATCAATTATAATATATTATGATCATGAGTTTAAAGAGTGATAATGAGTAGAGCCATGGGTTTAAAAAGGAATAATGAGTAGAGTCATGGGTTTAAAAATGGACAATGGGTAGAGCCATGAGTTTAAAAAGGGATAATGAATAAAGCCATGATAGTCATGAGAATTTCTCATGACAACCTTTTAGAAACTTGTGAGAATTTACTTTATAGTTTAATTTGAAAATCCATTTTGTGTTATATATATACATATACATACATATATATATATATATATATGCATGTTGTTGGTTGTTGGTGTATCAACACAACAATTGTATGTTGTGTTGATTACAATACAAGTGTTTCAAACACATATTAGAAATAATTTGGGATTAATTATATGTGTACTTAAAATAACTTAACAGTGGGAGGATAGCTTTGGGATGGTACCTCCCAAGGTGATGAACACAATTAGGCTTTATGCCTCCGATATATTATTTGATGTGAACGATTATATCCGTTCTTCCCAAAGTGGTGTACGCGGGGTTTCCTAGGGACACTAGTAGCAAGCAACTTGGGAAGAGGTGTGCACACTAGGACGAAATGTTTTTATGGCCAATTTGATGATTTGTGATCGGGGTTTCCGGGTCACGGGGTAGACGGGATATATCCGGGTCTACCATGGTTCTCTTCCCACTTAACTAAATAGACGCGGGGTTTCCGGGTCTAAATTAAATTTAAGAAAAAAAAAAAAAGATAATGATTAATGTTTGATGAGATTACCACATGATGATATATTTACTTTGGTTAATATATATATATATATATATATATATATTTGTGCTATTTAAATTGTGTTTTATTAGGATTACCAGCAATTGCTGATGTTTGTGTTCATGGGCTGCGATGATCCTTCGGGGAGCACGAGTTTCGGTGAAAGGTACCAAGAGTTGGGCTAGCGGTGAGTAGTGAGGAAGAACGTTCAAGGCCGCCTCTAGCTAGTTTCATTTTGTCTTTATTTTTATTTTCTTAAATAAGTCACATTTAATTGAGTTTGAATTTTCATTATTGTAATAAGTAGCCTTGCACTTGTCCCGGTACAGTACAAGTGCGCGTAACACTCCCCAAGGTTGTTTGATTTGAAATTTCGGGATTCATTTATAAAATTATTTAAATTTTATATTAAGATAATTGTTAGAAATTGGGGTGTTACAAAATGGTATCAAAGCCTAAGGTTCTCCTTAGCTTCGCTTTTGATACTAACTCGAGATCAAAGATCCCGAGTTTTTTTTTAATAAAATAATAATAATAATAATAATAATAATAATAATAATAATAATAATAATAATAATTTTAAGTGTGAGAGATGGGTAGTGAAGGGTTATTCTCTTGTCTTTTAAATGATTTGTTTTCTTTGAATTTTGATAACTTGTATACTTGAAATTACTTTGACTCATTATGTGATTTAGAATTTTATTGACTTGCAAATTTTATTTCATTTTATTGGAGCAAATCGGTAAATTTCTTTTATCTTTTAGGCTAAAGGTTCCTTTTAGATGTAGTTATCTTTTGAATAACTTGATTCTTATTTTGTTTATTTAATTTTAAAGATGTTAGATTATCCTTTGGATTTATATAAAAATTATTATTTGAATTTGTGATTGGTTATCTTTGAATTGGTTTATGGTTTAAATTTATATTGCATTATCGGATGATTGATTTTGATACGTGATATAAATATACTTGATAAGAAAAGTGGTACTTAGAATTGATTTTGAGAATGAAACCCAAACACACATAGGATTTTATTTGTACTCAATTAAGTTTCGAGGACGAACTTATTTTAAGGAGGGTAGATTGTAATGACCCGAAAAAAAAAAATGGAGGGTAGAATGTAATACCCCATTATTATGAATAATAATACATTTAAATAATAAATATAATAGTAAAAGTAATAGATTTATATAATAATAATAATAATGATATAATAATATATAGCAAAATCTAAAAATTTATAATGGTTGTATTGTTAATTTATTAATTAGGAATAATTAAAGGGCCCAAATGAGCTAAAACCCTAAAATTTAAATTATAAATATAGGTTAGCCGCTCAAACCTAACCTAGAAAAACACTCGTTACTTTTCTCTCATAGTGAGGTTAAAAACGGAGCGGCTAATTCTAATCCCCATATCAATAAAAATCATTTGTTCATAGGATTAAGTCATAAGCTTTTCTTATGTATAACCGCGTCACAATGCCCTTTGACCTGAGATCATCATGGATTTCTACATGAGAGTCGCTGATCTTTGACCTAGTCAAAAGTCACCTTTGACTGGGTGATGATAAAGGCTTTGATCGAGATTAGTAGTTTTCATGTAGAGGAATGTGAATGGTCAAGATGAAATTTGTCCCTCACATTTGTATAGAGATAATACTGGGCCCCTCGATGAGTGATTCTGAGAAATGTATGGCCATACTACGATGGAAAGGAGTTTCCATTTCAATTGTTAGACTACTCAAGAATCAAGAAAGTAATGGTCAAAAACAGGAGGATGACACTATCCATGCTTCATCCTTGACCAAATTATCGCGTGACAAAAGGGACGTGACATGGTTGTATGATAGGTTATATCATATCATCGATCCCCATATGAATTGGGTAGTCACAATGTCTTGCTAAAAGCCGCTTGCGACTTTTGGGCTGGTACAGTATTGGCCCGCTGCCAATCTCATGTGGGCCTGCAAGGTCGCACACAAGAATAGCCCAACACGAGCAATAGTGTCCAGATTCATTGAATCTTAGATATGTCTAAGATTTAATGAATACAACATTTAATCTAGGATGGATATATATATATATATATAATTCAAAAATAATAATAATATTATTTATATAGATAATAAAAGTATTATATAGTATTTAATTTATTTGATAAATTAAATAACTAAAATAAATAGAGATATAGTATCTCAGATTTAATTAAATAGATTAATATCATATCTCAGATTTAATTTATAAAGATAAATTAAATCACCAGGCTTTTAATTCGATTAAATAAATAGATTAGATTAGATCTATTGAACAGATTTAATTAATATATTATTTTAATCCAAATTCAAATTTCAAGATTAATTTAGATTAATTTTCAATATTTTAATACGGCCCAATTAGGGTTTGAGAAACTCTATTAGATTAAGATCTAGTCATATTAAAATTAGACGAGCCGCGAAAAGAAAGCCCTAGAGAGACGTGAGACGCAAAGCTTGAAGGCGCTAGCACACTGTCGTCAGTGTTGGAGTGCTGTTCGGTGTGGATACCGGTAGAGGTAGTGGATTCGTAGAGTCGGCTCCTGTTGATCGAGTTCGGAAAGCATGCACACGAGTTCGCAAAGGTACGGTTCCTAACGAATCCAATTTAAACGCCGTTGATAGATCCTCCTATGGGATTCATAAGATTTTAATGGATGAAATCCTTCCGCTGTGTGTACGGGTCCCAACATAGTATGCATAGGCAGTAGGATTAAAGTGTCGGTGCAGCAGGACACTATTAGTATTCAGGTGTCCTAGAGACAACCTGTGATGACAGATGAACTCCTTTTCTAAATTCTAATATTTCATTATTAATAAATGATCACATTTTATCTTTATCATATTTATGTCTCGCCTTTATTTTAAGGTAAATATGTGTTTAAAGATAAAAACTCTAGGAATAGAACATGTGTTAATCTCGAGGATCAACGATAGAGATCATGATCATGAGGACTCGAGAACACTACATATCTATTGCCTAAAACTTGTTCCTAGTCTTGAATCACCAAGAAAGGGCATTGATGATCTCAATAAAACTAGTACGACATCATCTACTTGTATAGAGATACAAGGTAGGGACCACATGGAATACAGGCATGGTGATGCCTTAGCTGATGCCGTGGGTAGATTTGTTGGAGAACAGATAGCACCAAACTGACCCGCTGAGAGACTCCACAAAGATTCATTGTAGAGTGTATCATTGGATGTGAAAAGTCTCTCATCGTCTGGTAGTGTGGATCATCCTGGACTTGAGGATGTCCTAGGGTTATATTTTGACTATACAACTCTATCCACCTGAAAATGGGGAGAACAATGTATTCTTGGGTGTAACTCGAATACATGAGTATAGATGGACATGCCGAGAGGACTCATAGTCCCTTACAAGGGATTAGTCCTTCACAAAACTGGTAGAGCTTGGACAGCTTCTTATTGACTCGGGAGTCTGTGTGCACAGCAAGTGATCATGAAGAGTCATAATCTGTTATAGAGTTAATATAAGAAGACTCCTAGTTCTGCGAATTAGCTACATTTAGTCAATCAAAAGAGATGATACTCTATTTTTGCTCTCGACTAAATGTGAATGATATTGTGAGGGATGACGTTGGTACAGTATCCAAATTTGAAAGGTAGATCGCTTGATCAACTCAATTAGTTATGGGGCCGCAGAGCATTGCTAGTATCTTATGTGGTCATTAGATAATTTAGGCCCGTTAAAGGAGTTTTAATTGGTCCGAGTTTATTTATGTCAGTGACTAATCAGGCCTAATGGGTCACACACAAAGGTTATTCATGATTGCTTAAAATTAACAAGCTTGGGCCAATAATTGTTATTAGGCTTTATCAAGAGTAAAAGTGTAATTGGGTTGGAGTGGGACTTTAAACCCAGTAGTAAAATGGTGCCACATTTGAGCCCCTAGTGGGAAATCAGTTTCTCCACAAAAAGGCCCACATATATTAGAAGACCAAACGGGGTTTTAGGCCAAGTTGAATATGGAATTCGAATTTTAAATTTAAGTTTGAAATTTAAATTTAAATTTAAATTTCAAGAGGTTGGGTTATAAAAGATAATTCTGAATTATCTAACACACACACACACACACACACACACACAGATCCAATAAAGATTGGATAGGAAAAATAATGAATAAAGATTGAATTAAAAGGATGATCTTAAATTTTAATTCAAGACATAAATTAATGATATGGATATGATCCATGATCTTGAATTTTAATTAAAGATATGGATGTGATCCATCATCTTATATTTTTGATTCAATCAAATAATCAAGATATGGATGTGATCCTTCATCTTAAATTTTGATTCAATCAAATAATCAAGATATGGATGTAATCAATCATCTTAAAATTTTGATTCAATCAAATAATCAATATATGAACGTGATCCATCATCTTAAAATTTTGATTTAATCAAATAATCAAGATATGGATTTAATTCATTATCTTAATGATTTGGATAACATCAAGTAATGGGCCTATCATCTAAAACCCTTTTTTTTAGTATGGTGGTCGAAATACACAAGACAAATTAGGTCTTGGAATTTTCAGCCAACCAAGGCTATTGAAAGGGGAATTGGCCGAGACTCATTAAGCCTCAAGCTGTTGCGATTTTCGGCCAACTACTAAGGTGTAGAGAAAGAGGTGCCATCCAAGAAAGGTAAAGATCCAATCTTGTTCATCCTATCTTCAACCTAATTTCGAGAAACCACCATCTTCTTGAAAAAAAGAAAAACCCAAGAAATCGAAACCTCAACATTGTCATCGCCTAACAAGCATCTAAGGAGTGAGAGGTATCAAGAGAAAGAGATTTCATTGCAATCGGAGGATAGCCATGTGGATTTATGTTAGAGGACATCAACAACATTGAAGTCTTTGAGTGATCTAAGGTAATTATAATCCCCAATAGTTGTTTTTTTAACAAGTAATCTAATCCCCAATGTTGTTTTAACAAGTAATCCTAAAACTTATGAGTATCATAAAGTGTTACGAGTTCTCATGAGTACCGTAAAGAGTTAGGGATTAATGAATATAATAATAATAATTAATTAGTCTAAGAAGTTAAGGTTAATAACTCATGAGGACCATAAGGAGTTACGGGTTTTACGCAATGATTAACAAAATTATTGTTTTCAACCTCATGAGACTTTGCATGAAAGTCATGCAATAGTCCAAAATTAACCAACAAACACATGACACATACGGTCTTATGTTTGCAATTGATGCTGCATGTCTTGTTATCTCTGAATGTTAAATGTGTTGTGTAATACCCGGATTTTAGCAAATATGGAATTCTTGAGACCAGGGAAATTAATGAATATTTTGATGAAGCAAATTCATGAGTTTAAAACTATTATAGAAAATTGTTATAATTGTCGAGTAAATTGTCGAAAAAGTTACGAAAAAATCGATGAACGAATGACTAAAAATGTAATAATGGTGATAAAAACAAATCTAAAAACATTATGATAAATACGAAAGATCATGAAAGATTATGAGAAAATTATGGGAGTATTATCTTTAATTATAAGAATTTAATAAATTATTTCAGATTAAATAACATGAAGAAATGTTTAAAAAGCATTCCAGAACCATAAAGTAACTTTATGGTGTAAACATTTTTAATATTTTACATAGGATATAAAATGACAATGTCAAGATAAAGTTTGTAAGATAATAATATGCTGTAAATTATAAAATTATCAGTCATTGGTAAGAGAATGATTAGATAATTACTAGCTAATTGATTCAAGAAAAACAAGAGAAATATAGAAAGTTAAATTTATGGTAAAATCCTTAATTAAGAGATTAAGGCTGGTAATTAGCATAAAATATACTTACTGATTATGATAAAAAGATTAAGAAAAATTAGTAAAGATAAATGTATGAAGAAACCTAATCCTAAAAAGATCACTAAACGAAGAATTTAGGCCTGATTAAGCCTTAACGAAGGCAGGGGTAAAACGGGAATTTTTGGTAAAAAAATATTATATTTTTTAAAAATGGAAAAAATTATGAAAAAATAATTAAAACTGAATTTTAAAATGAAGGGGCCGAAATTCTTGGTATTTTTAATTAAAATGAATTGTTTAAATAATTAAAATGATAATTAGAATAAAATAATAATATAATGTGGTGAGTCGAACTTATAGGCAAACCGAGGGGAAAAGTTAGAAATAAATCCTACACCAAGGTATAGAGATTTAGTTTAAGTCATCGGACTTTTTATAAATCGGTGAAATTCTACCTCGGAATGACACATCTCCGGTTAGTTAAAACCAACGGGGTATTTAAGACACCCGGTAGGAGAGAAAAATGCGAGATAGAGGATTTAGAGTTAATACTTGAAACAAGTAGTTGCCGTGAATTAGGTACCTAGTGACTTAGGTCAGATCATATTACAAACCGGTGGATTTTTGCCTAGAAGGCGACGCTTCCTAATTCAATTCCGTAACGAGGGCGTCGACCTAAAATCTTCAAAGAGATAACGGAATGCTCTTAATGGGATTAAGAATTTAGGCAACCCAGATATTATGATTAAGGAAGTTTAAACCTTCGAAACACCGTTGTCGGAATTTTGAGTTTCGACAAGATTACGCGAATCGGGTACCGATCAGGGGAGACGATCGGGGAGTCAGCTAGGGTGACATCATCAATGATGATGTCACAAGGAGGGGAGATGTCGACCAAGTCATCCAAGGGCCAAGGGAGTGCCACGTGGCAAAGTGCGATCCAACGGCCGAAATCCGATTGGAAACAAATTTGGAAATTCCCACCTTGTCCCTATTTTTCCCTATAAATAGCAAGCTCTCTTGCTCTTCATTTCCATCCCAAAATCCGAAACCTAGAGAGAGGTTCTAGAGAGAGAAGCTCGGAAAAGTCCGAGTAAAAGTCCGGGTAAGTTCTTCCGTCCTTAGCTTTTAGTTTCCGTAGTTCTTTCGGTAGTTATAGTAGAACTGTTGTTTTGATCTAGGAAGTTTCAGAATATATTCCTATACTTGTTTTTAAGCCTCATTGCATTGAAAGATGCCTGACGAAGTAAAAACCTAGTGGGGATAATTTTGAAATGGAATAAGGTCAAATTAACGAAGTTCTGGCGAAATTCCACCAAATGGGAGTAGTAGGGGCAAAATGGTCTTTTTCACCTAAAATGCCTGTTATGCTGCCAAATATTCATAAGTGTGTTATTATTCTGATTAGAATACTTCTGACGTCGAACCGCTGTCGAAATTCCATCGTTCCGCTGTTTGCCGCTGTTTCGCTGTTTTTACGTACGGCCGTCAAAAAGTACCGTTTTTAGCCGGAAGAGCCGGATATCTGCAACTAAGGTACGGACGCGTACTGTAACCCTAACTCTATGCTGCTTATATACTTTTGCGTTATAGATACGTTCATAGACTGAGGTTCTGTTGAGAATCGTCAGAGATACTTATAGCTTTACCCACGGATTATAGTATTGGTAATGCCGTTTGAGTTATTCCTAGCGCTGAGGACACGTTAGTGGCGTGGCACTGGATATGTGCGAACTAGTCGAGAGAGACTTTACATACTTGCTTTGTGCTTATGTTCGTCCATGTTATTGATCATACATCTCGCTGTTTGCTTTTGTGATGATATCTTTGTATTGAAATGAATATCTTTGTACGTATACTTTGTTTTATTTGAGCATAAGGTTAACCGTTACGAGATCCATATGTGGAATGGATCTCACCTATAGCATCGTGGTCGGAGGACCGATGTTTGGCGATCGAGGCAAGCGGTGGAGTAGGCCAAGATGTGTCTACATTATTTATCGTTTTCTTTAGTTTCTTTAACTTTTGAGAATTCGGATGACTCGTAATCCGATACATTTACACTATGGTCCATATTTTGAATGTAATGTAAATTACTTACTCGCTCCAATGCTCTACTCTGATTACTCTGCTTGAAATATTTGGAAACGTTTTTTTAAAAAAAAAAATCCGCCGTTTTCAAATGGGATGTTACATGTTGTTGGTTGACTAACATGTACTGTGTATGCATTTTATGCAAAATTAACTATTACTATGAGATTCGTTTGAATCTAAAGCTTTTCCTATTAGTTTAAAAGGTGGCCAGCATAATGAACGCAGCTCCCAGGACAAGGTTATAGATATCGGCAATGGAGTATTATAGACCTGTTCAAGTAAATACTTTGTTTATTTGTAGTTTTCTAATACGGTTTAAAATTTGTAAGTATTATGTACAAATCCTGTGGGGATTCCTGTTATGTAATTAAGTACTATATATTAGTATGTTTATGCTATTTTTATGCACCCATTGAGCTGTGCAATATTACTTTGATAAATGTCAAAATATTAAGAGGTTTGATAATTGTCGGCTCCCTGATCAAGGGGGAGTTGAGAAAAGAAGAGATGATCCTTTTAGCATTGATTATGACCTTCAACCTATTTAGGGTAAAACCAATGCTAAAAGGATTAGGATGAATAGGAATCATGATAATATTACTTTACATCCACGCATCAGTGCAAGTGAATAAGGAGTAGGTAGTCAAAGGGAATATACAAATCCCCTACAGCCATAACGGGCACCTTTATGATCTATTAGAAATAAGAAACCCCTTGTATGGGCAAAGGATTATGAGTGTCAGCACATTCATCACCCTAGACATCAAAGCCTTGAGGTGGAAAGTGATTTGTCTAATGATATTGTAATGTTTGGTTCTAATTCTATTGAACTTGATGATTTAACTGACTTTTATAGATGTTTTCTTTGTGCTGTTGATAAGGAAGTCGAACTTGATAGTCATGAACAAACTTGTAAAGATCCTAGGTGAGTGGAGACAATGCATAATGAGATTAAAGCTCCCGAAAACGATAAAACCCAAAGAATTGTGAGTCTTTCAAAAGGAAAGAACCCAATAGGTTGTAAATGGGTATATAAAGTCAAATACAAGGCCTATGGTAGTCTAGTTAGATTTAAGGCTCGCTTAATAAACAAAGGATATAGTCAAAAGAAAGGGATAGACTTTATGAGACCTATTCTTTGATGGTGACAATTGTAACCATTGGGACTATTCTTAAGCTACCTGCCATGAATAATTGAGAAATTGATCAAATAGATATAGATAATCCTTTATTGCAGGGTGATTTGTATGAGGAGGTCTATATGACTTTCCCCTAAGGTTTTGAACAAAAGGGAGAATCCCTTAAATTTTGTAGGCTTGAAAATTTATGGTATGGTTTAAAACAAGCCTCAAGGCAATGGAATGAGACATCAACTCAATCCTTAATCAAAGGTGGTTTTCAACAAAGCAATTATGATTATGCATTATTTCAAAAACAAATTGAACCTAGTTTGGTTTTTATTCTTGCTAATGTTGATGACTTACTGGTAGTAGCATTTAGGCTATTAATGAAGTGAAACAATTTTTGCATGGTGAATTGAAAATCAAGGATCTAGGGCTCTAAAAAATATTTTCTTGGGTTGGAAATCTTGTGGTTGAAACATGGCATCCTTCTTCATCAAAGGAAGTATGCAATCGAGCTCGTTGATTATAAAGGACAAGATGAATCAGAAATTGCATTAACTCTAATGGAACAAAACCTCAAGCTCACAATGGTACAGACTAAGAAGCATCATTTTGTTTAGGATCCAAAAGCCTCTAAAAGATTGGCTGGTAAGTTGTTATATCTTACATTGACTAGGCCTAACATATGTTTTTAGTTTGTAGGTATTGAGCCAATTTATGCAGAAGACCAAGGAACCTCATTTGAAAGCTAGATTAAGATTGGTCAAATACCTAAAAGATAGTCTAGGAAGGGGAGTTTTTCTCTCAATTAAAAGATCTTCACAACTATAATACTATTGTGATCAGATCATGCTAGTTGTGCAGATTCTCGGCGCTCAGTTACTAATTTTCTCATTAGGTTTTGTGGCTTCCTCACTTGTTGGAAGTCTAAGAAATAAAGTGTGCTTTCTATTTCATTTGCTGAAGCTGAATATAGAGCCTTAAGAATGGTGGTTTCTGAGCTTACATGGATAGTTGGTTTGATGAAAGAATCAATATATTTCTAAGTAATATTTGGTGGAGCTATTTACAATAGTGCAGCTTAAGGTCGGCTTCTCACTGACATTACTATTCATTTGAGTTGTGCTTATTTTACATCATTAAAATATTTGCCTCGAGCTCATGTAAAGCATCTAGCTCACCAACTCTCATCTTTTGGCTACAAAAAACAATAAAAAATACTTTTATATGTGTATTATCTTCATTTGAAATTCAAATTTGAAGAGCTTCCAAATTTTAGAATTCACCTCCATCTCCTTTTCTCTCTCTTCATTTATATCTATACGCTAGTCATTTGTATTATAAATCTAACTGAATCTCTCTCTTCATTTCTTACTCTATCTTTTCTCTCTCTCTCTCTCATCCTTCTCTTTACCTTGGGCTTCATGATATGACCAGTCCCTTTCTTCTTCCCCTCCTTCTAGTACTAGCCCTTTAACCCTAGAATATTCATTTTAGGCAAATATCATTGCGCCGCTCAAGGTTGGATGCCTCTCCCTACTCACAATTTCTTAAAGCCACCGGAGAGACTTCGATGAACAATAGCCGGCCACAGTTACACTACAAAAAAGATGTCGTTTGTAGCCGTTACTTAGTAGCAATTCAAAAAAAAAAACTACTACAAAGAAACGAATTTGTCGCGGTTTATAATGAAATTGCTATAAATTTGAAACGGTATGACTCGCGCCAAGTGACACACAAGTAAGCCATGATAATATATAGCGGTTGTTTCAGATAAACCAATATAAATGTAGCGCCAATTTGATGCCATATCTATAGCAGTTAAAGGCAATAGCTTGTTCTGTATGAGAACACAGATGTCTAGCCCTAATGGACTAGTATATTGATATAGGATCGTTTAACTCTCTCTCCTAGATATCTATGGAGCAGATGCCTATAAGGATGATAGATCACTGTACATGAATAGGTGTTTAGCCAAAGGGGTGGTGTGTGTGTGTACAGTGACGACTGAATTGTAAATAGCCAGAGAGAATCTGTGTACCTTAGGGTTTACCATCTATTTATAGAGTGGACCTTAGGGTTTGGGTTTGGACTTGTGGGCCTCTTGTGCCTCCAAGCCCAAACGTTGTACCGTTATGTCTGTGTTGTGTTGATTGCCCATTGTTGGGCCACATCTTGGATAGGCCTCATATTTGAGTCCTAACAATTGCCCTCAGCCCGGTAGTCTAGGTCTTTGGGCTGCTGGGGTGTATTTATTGTTTAACCCTGTCGGGGTGCGTTTATTGTTTGACCTTGCCGGGGTGCTTTTATTGTTTAACCCAGATTTCGTATCCGAGTTGTTCCAGCTTGATTTGCTTTTATCCAAGTCTTGACGAATTTGGATTCATTCGTATTCTGCTACTACGCCCAGACAAAAAATATGGGTTACTCCGCTTTAAATCTTTGTCTCTTGATTTTTCATGATTGTCGGGATCTCTTCTTCATCAATCATCTAGGTTTCCAGGTTTGTTTGCTGCAACACCAATTTCCCCCAATCTGAATTGTCCTGAAAAGGAACGGACCGGGCTTTCAGATTTGTTTGTTGTAGCACCGGGTTCCCCCAATCCGAAGTATCCTATAGAGGAACGGACCGGGCTTCCGGGTTCCATGTTTTAGCAGCGGGTATCCCTCAGTCTGAGTTGTCGTGAAGAGGGACAGACTCCATTTGCTTATATCGCTGACAAGTTGTGAACTTATTGCCCCCAGCCTGGTAGTCCAGGTCTCTGGGCTGCCAGGATGCATTGACTTTTTAACCCAGATCTCATGTCTGAGTTTAATTGTCATTTCAACAATAAGTTGATTATATGAACTCAAACATATGTTCAAAGTTCTATTGATTGACCGGGCCAAGGTCGAAAACGTATTATGCAGAGTCTGCTAAAATGTTCTTCTGTTATTAAAAACCGGATATATAAGTGAAGATTTTTCAATTCATACTGCGTTCCGGTTCCATTGTCCAGGATTCAATCCGGGATACAGGCAAGTTGTCACTTGTTAAAAACTCGGTTTGGAAACGTGACATTCAAACATTTTGACCTGATCAGGGTTCGCATGACAATTCGCTTTGTTATCCCGAAGCAAGTTTTGATGCATCAGAGTTGCGAAGGCTTACGGTAGTGGCTTCGCTATGTCAGAGGCCGGGTTCAACTACCATGACTTCCTTTATTCAGTTTAACTGAGGTCCAATTAAGGAGCGCGGATTCAACTTTATAATTTTCAGTTTGTCTGGGGTCTAATTAAGGAGCGCAAATTTAATTGTATAATTTTCAGTTTATCCGGGGTCCAATTAAGGAGCGCAAATTTAACTGTATAGTTTTCAGTTTATCTGGGGTCCAATTAAGGAGCACAGATTTAACTGTGCAATTTTCAATTTATCCGGGGTCCAATTAAGGAGCGCAAATTTAACTGTATAGTTTTTAGTTTATCCAGGGTCCAATTAAGGAGCATGGATTTAACTATGTAATTTTCAGTTTATCCGGGTTCCAAACTTAACATGGAACACGGTCCGTTTATCCGGGTTCCAATCACATAACACAGTCGGTTTATCCGGGTTCCAATCACGAAACACGATCTTTTTGTCCGAGTTCCAATCATGGAACACGGTTAGTTTATCCGAGTTCCAATCACGGAACGCGGTCGGTTTATCCGGGTTCCAATCACAGAACACGGTCGGTTTATTCGTGTTCCAATCACAGAACGCGGATTCAACTATATAATGTTCAATTTATTCAGGATCCAATTAAGAAGCGCGGATTCAACTGTTCTTTCAGTTTTACCGGGTTCCAATAGGAACACGTTTTAACTGTTTTCCTTCGCTTTATTTGAAACTGGGTTTCGTAACCCTGGATTCATTTATCTGTCGCTCCATGCTTTATTTGAAACCGCGTTTCGTGACCTTGGATTCATTTATCCGTCGCTCCACGCTTTATTTGAAACCGGGTTTCGTAACCCTGGATTCATTTATCCATCGCTCCATGCTTTATTTGAAAACGGGTTTTGTTACCCTAGATTCCTTTGCTCCTCGAGTTCAAAACTTTACACGAAGCCTGATTTTAACTGTATTTAGTTTAACTGAGGTGTCACCTGTTGGGACCCGTACACGCAGCGGAAGGAATTCATCCAATAAAATTTTACGAATCCCATAAAAGAGGATCTATCAACGACGTTTAAATCGGGTTAGTAAGAATCATACATTACGTATGCGTGTGCGTCTTGTTCGATCAAACATGAGCTGCCTCCACGAATCCACTCCCTCTACCGGTATCCACACCGAACAGCCTCCAACACCGACGGCAGCGTGCTAGCGCCTTCAACGTCTCAACGTCTCTCTTTTTTTTTCTCTAGGGTTTTACTTTCGCGGCTTTCTAATACGTCTTGCCAATTGTCTCTTAGGGTTTTCAAACCCTAATAGACGTAGTATATATTCAAAATCAATCTTTATTAATTTTGAAATTTGAATTTGGAGTAAAATAATATTAATTAAATATGTCCAACAGATCTAATCTAATCTATTTTATTTAATCCGATATAAAACCTTCCGATTTAATTTATCTTTATAAATTAAATCTGAGATATGATATCCATCTATTTAATTAAATTTGAGATACAATATCTCAATTTAAATTAAATCTAAAATACGATATCTCAATTTGTATTAGTTATTTAATTTATCAAATAAATTAAATATAAAACAAATAATACATAATAATAATATTATTATTTATATAAATATTATTATTATTATTATTGAATTTATATTATATATATATATATATATCTCCACCCTAGATTAAACTTTGTATTCATTAAATCTCTGACATATCTAAGATTCAATGAATCTGGACATTATTGCTCGTGTTGGGCTATTCTTGTATGCGACCCTGTAGGCCCACATGAGATTGGCAGCAGGCCAATACGGTACCAGCCCACAAGTTGCAAGCGGCCTCTAGCAAGACATTGCGACTACCCAACTCATATGAGGATCGATAATACGATACTACCTATTATACAACCATAACACGTCCCTTTTGTCACGCGATAATTTGGTCAAGGATGAGGCATGGATAATGTCAACCTCCAGTTCTTGACCATTACTTTCTCGATTCTTGAGTAGTCTAACAATTGAAATGGAAACTCCTTTCCATCGTAGTATGGCCATACATTTATCACACTCACTCCTCGAGGGGCCCAGATTATCTCTCTACAAATGTGAGGGACAAATTCCATCTTGACCATTCACATTCCTCTGCATGAAAACCACTAATCCTGATCGAAGCCTTTATCATCACCCGGTCAAAGGTGATTTTTGACTAGGTCAAAGATCAACGACTCTCATGTAGGAATCCATGATGATCTTAGGTCAAAGGGCATTCAGACGCGGTTATACATGAGATAAGCTTATGACTTAATCCATGCAGCTTTCTCATAGTGGGTCGGTCCAGCACCTTGTACTCTTACAAGTGCCTATAACTTTGATTCGTATCTCCATACCTCATCAAAGTCATACTGATCTTATTTCATCTTTGCTCCCACATAGATGACCGACCAGGGACATTTAGAACAATCTGTATGATACGTCCAAGGATACAGTTATCATAATAAACATCAAATGATATGATAACTAAATGGAGAAATACTTTAAATAAGAATAACGTTTAAAGTACAATGATCTGCCCCTGGGGCATAATTTCCAACATCGCCTTCTTTTTGTTTCCTGCAAAACTCTACACGGAACCCAAATTCTAATTATATTTAGTTTAACCGAGGTGTCGCGTTCTTTTTCTTTGCCACGCATCTTATCGCGAAACTCAAATTTTAACTGCATAAGATTCAGTTTAATCGGGTTCCGCCTTTGGAGATGGTCCTCTCCTTTCCCGCAACATTAGACAAGTCTATACCATTGGATGCTTTGATGGATTGGACGTGCCATAACAAGCAAATGACATTTATGATAAGATAAGTTAGGAATCAAAATGAAATTTCTTGAAACTAACCATTCATACTATATCACAAACCCAGTGAGAGCAATTGGCTTGGTAAGGATTGTTGTAGTCTCCGCGGCACACCAAAATTCCCCAAGTCGAATAACAAACATTATTATCTGCAAATATTAAATAGATGATCCATTTGATTTGAGACATGTAAGCTGATGCACTCATTATTTAGTGTTTTCTTCATAAACAAATCAAGTTCCATGATTGAATAAGACATATTGGGAGATTTCTTCTCTCTATTCGACTTTAGCTCTTCAATTAACTTAGTTAGCAGATTAAGAGAGCAAACAATTTTTCCCACTTTTCAACACTAATTGAAGCAGATCTATCCAAACTGTCAAACTTCATACTGGGCAAGAAAGCAAGCCATATGGAAACTAGATGCTTTTTGCTAATAAATTCTGCCTTTGATGTTTCTGCTAGCAAACTACAATATTCATTAATGTAACGCTCATCTTGAGAAACAACAGAGTGAAAAGTTTGCAAAACATCATATTATTCAAAGACCCCAGTAATTCAGATATATCAGTTGCAAATGAAATATTTACTTTATTCCATACATTCCCCGTGAGATTGGCAAGGTGAGCCAATCAAGATACTTAGCCATTGATGCACATCATCATTATGAGAAACTCCCAACAATGACCCATATTCACTCCAACTGTGATTTTTTTCCATTCTTTAAAGTTTTGAATTTAATAAATGGCCTTCATCAACCCTCATCTTGCGTAGAAGAAAGGATAAACATCTCTCCCTCATCTTCTCAGCCTAAGCTTTTCTGCAGTATTAGCTATCTCTATTTGCTTGTTTGCCCTACCTCAAAACAATTCTGATAGACAAATAATAGTTCAATGAGATCAGACGCTATTACTATATATTCGAAGGGTTTTAGTAATCTGTTAACTCTTTCTAATGTGAATGATACAGCAAAGACAACCACAAAGCAAATAAAGCAAAGAGAAACATAAAGCCGTGTGATCCTATTATTGACCTCCCTGCATCACCGAGTCGTGAAAATAACCTCCTTTGAACTAAATGACATGGAGAATTCAAATGTTGTGGTTGCTTATGATCCAAATAAGGCATCTAAATTTATGCCAAAATTGAAAAGTGTACTCGACAAAGCGTATGGTATATGTGCTTCATGATATACACCCTCTAGGTTCCGAGGAGAGAGGATGACGATCCTGGGTTCCCAAGGAGAGAGGATGACAATCCTTCATACTATCTCGTCATGTGGACACACGGAGAGTTAAAAGAAGAACCCTGTGAAGCAGCTCAAAACCAAAGTCGTTTCTTTGGGAGAAGATGACAATCCTTCCCACTATCTTCTTGTCATGTAGACACATGAGAGTTAAAAGAAGAACCATGTGAAGTAGCTCAAAACCAAAGTCGTTGCTCAAACAAGAATTGTTTCTCCGAATCCCTTCACAGGCTGCCATGGTAGATTTTCAGGCAACTATCAACTGTCCATGCAAAGGATTCTGACTGCTGCTTCTGGTATTGACCATCTTTGGTCGCAGGAATCGAATTTTACCAAGTCCCTGTTGGGATCCGTACACGCAGCGAAAGGATTCTCATCCATAAAACTTACGGATCCCTTGAGAGGATCCATCAACGACGTTTAAATCAAGGTTCGTTAGAAACAATACCTATGCGAAATTCGTGAGTGTCCTACGTTCGATTTGATCTGGTGGGCTACCTATTCGATCAACAGGAGCAAACTCTGCGAATCTCCTCCCTCTACCGGTATCCACACGAACAGCCTCTAACACCGACGGCAGCGTGCTAGCGCTTTCAGTATTTTCGTGTCTCTCTCTTTTCTCTCTAGGGTTTCTCGCGACTTTTCTAATTCATCCGTCTTCTTAATACGACTAGATCAATATCTATGATAGAGTTTCTAAAACCCTAATAAGCCGTATTAAAATATTCAAAATTAATCCAATTAATCTTGAAATTCGAATTTGAATTAAAATAATATATTAATTAAATCTATCAAATAGATATAATATAATATATTTATTTAATCCGAATTATAAGCCTACTGATTTAATTTATCTTTATAAATTAAATCGAGATATGATATCTTTATTCAAAAATTAAATTAGAGATACAATATCTCAATTTATTATAGTTATTTAGTTTATCAAATAAATTAAATACTATATATATAATAATATTATTATCTATAAATAATATCATTATTAATTTTGAATGTAATTATATATATATATATATTCATCCTAGATTAAATACAGTATTCATTAAATCTTAGACATATCTAAGATTCAATTAATCTGGACACTTTTGCTCGTGTTGGGTTATTCTTGTGTGCGACCCTGCAGGCCCACATGAGATTGGCAGCGGGCCAATACTGTACCATTCCACAAGTCACAAGCGGCCTCTAGCAAGACATTGCGACTACCCAATTCATATGGGGATCGATAATACGATACAACCTATCGTACAACCATGTCACGTCCCTTTTGTCACGCGATAATTTGGTCAAGGATGAGGCATGGATAATGTCAACTTCCTGTTCTTTATCATTACTTTCTCGATTCTTGAGGAGTCTAACAATTGAAACGGAAACTCCTTTCCATCGTAGTATGACCATACATTTTTCAGACTCACTCATCGATGGGCCTTGTATTATCTCTCTACAAATGTGAGGGACAAATTCTATCTTGACCATTCACATTCCTCTGCATGAAAACCATTGATCCCGATCCAAGCCTTTATCATCACCCGGTCAAAGGTGACTTTTGACTAGATCAAAGATCAGCAACTCTCATGTAGGAATTCATGATGATCTCAGGTCAAAGGGCGTTGTAACGTGGTTATACATGAGATAAGCTTATGACTAAATCCATGCAGCTTTCTCATAGTGGGTCAGTCCAGAACCTTGTACTCTTACAAGTGCCTATGTCTTTAATTCATATCTCCATACCTCATCAAAGTCATACTGGTCTTATTTCATCTTGGCTCCCGCATAGATGACCGACCAGGGACTTTTAGGATAATCTATAAGATATATCCACGGATACAGTTATCACTATAAACATGCAAATGAAATGATAACTAAAGAAGAATACTTTAAATGACATTAACGTTTAAAGTATAATGACTTGCCCCTAGAGCATAATTTCCAACAGTCCCCACGGTCGGCGCCAATGTTCTGTATAAGAGCACAGATGTCTAGCCCTAATGGACTAGTATATTGATATAAGATCTGAGGACTCTCTCCTAGATATCTATGGGTTAGATACCTATGAGAATAACGGATCACTGTACACAACTAGGCGTTAGCCAAAAGGGGTGGTGTGTGTGCACAGTGATGGTAGTATTGTAAATTGAGAGAGTGTCTAGAATCTGTGTACCTTAGGGTTTACCATTTATTTATATAGTGTACCTTAGGGTTAGGATTTGGAATTGTGGGCCTCTAAGTCCAAACGTTATGCATCTGTGTCGTGTTAATTGTCCCTTGTTGGGCCACACCTTGGATATGCCTCATATTTGAGTCCGTAACATAGCTACTACAAAGTTCCTAACAAGTTAAGAACCTATGAGTATAGAGTTCCTAACTTGAAGGGAGTGTATGTAGGTATATTTATGTCTATTCTGGGCCGTGCCATCACACTTAACTCTGCCTACATATGTGTGTATAAAAGGCAACTTGTACTAATTGATCTGATGTATAAAGTTCAATAATCAGAGAGCATTAATCAGAAATTGGGGCTGTACATTGACATTAATATATAAATAAATGGATATATGTTTTGTCCTTAAAGTTGTTTCATAAAATGTAGGTAAAAAAAATTATATGTACATACATATTTTTAAAAATTGAGAAAATTAAAATATAATATTTTTCAATTTTAGAAGAAATATTTAAAATTATATTTTATAATTAAAAATGATAATTATTAGTATATTTTTATATTATGATAACTATCATCCAACCAAATAACCTGATTGTTTTGATTTATTTAATTTCTCGTTGTAAGCCCAAATGGGGATGAGGATGATAATTCTATGCATAGTAAGAATTTGACCATCTTTCTTTAATTGAGAAATGATTTTTTTTGAACCAGGATTGAAATTCCTAAATCTTTTTAAAAAAAGAAAAGAAAAACAAATCGATATGGACCAGAATCTAATCTAATTCTAAATAGGGATTAATATATCTGCTTTTATTACTGTAAAAATGTTTTCTGCAACAACATCAAAACGACACCATTTGAGCTTTATTTTTTTCCCTCTTTCAAGGTTCTCTTCCTGTCCTTGTCCATCTTTGCCTTCGATGATGTCCTTCTTGAAAGTGCAGGGGCCATACCAGCATTCTTATGGCTTTTAAAGATTGGTGGACCAAGAGGACAAGAAGCTTCTGCCATGGCACTCATTAAGCTTGTGCGAATATCTTCACTATGACAGCACAGGTTCCACAGAATATGAGCAGCTTCCTCTCTAGCCTTCTGCGATCCTGTCTCTAATAACTGAACCAACTGAGGAATTCCTCTAGCAGCATGAACGATAGAGGATGAATGATGGAGGTCGCCGGCGGCGATGGTGGTGAGGATGAAGGCTGTCGGCGACTTAGAGAAAGGCGGAGAGAGCTTCAATCTCGCATCCACCATCATCACCTACAAGTACCCATCGACAGAGTTGGAAAGGGATAAAAAAATAAAGCTCAAACGGTGTCGTGTTGCTGTTGCTGTTGCCGCAAAGTTGTTTTCTGCCGTAACAGTAGATATATTAATCCCTTCTATATATACAAATAAAGATTTGACAAACCAATAAAACTAGTGCTTCGTTCATGATGTTTAATAGATATGATAAAATATACATATCAGATCAAATTTGAAAATTCAACTAGCCGGATTTAATTAATCTAATTATTTTTATTTTTTTTAATAAAAATGTATATTTAAAAATATTTATGAGTAAAAACAAATAATTGTTTTTGGAAAAAACTCAAAGTTTAAAGGAAAAATTGGGGAAAATGCCCATTGAAAATTTTATTTGTGAAAAAACATGAACATTATTTATGCAAAAAGTAACTTCTGAATTTTGCACATGTTGTTGCGGGTTAGGTCATTCTCACCAACAAAACATTTTCATCAAGGACTTATCCCCAATTTCCCAAGTATAAATTAGGATCCCATCCGAAAAAGGGGAAAAAACACTTCCAATCCGATATCCTTAAAAAATTTCAACGGTTCAGATTCAATAATGTAATTTCGTCACGAAGCGGCTAAGGCCCAGATGGTTCGTATTTGTGAAATAAATACTCTATAATAATTTATCGGAACAGAAAAATAATATGTGGATAATGGTTCCAATCATATGAGGAAACAATTCCAAGACGGCTAGGGGGACACAGTTGAAGAGCTCGGGCGGGCGGAGGATCGAATATAATTCAGGAGAATCGCTGTGATATCACATCGTTATCAGCAACTTGAACTGATTGAATTTGAAAAACCAGAGCTATGGCGATGCGTGACCTTGTTTCCGGTTCAACTTCTTGCGGTGATCCATCCTCTTCTTCCTCTTCTAATCCCCTTGGGGGTTTGGCCAACGCTATTCTAGGGACTTCGTCAAAGACACAGGTGCAGTTGCGTTATTCTTCATGCACATAATTTCAATGAAGTCATCGTTTTTCCTTTTCAATTTGGCAACTTTTCTGTTAGAGGAAGTGATTGCTTGTTCATACTTTGGATATGGAGTCAATTGTTTTGATGGCTAATGTTTTTAGTGACTTGTATCTGAATTCTTATTGAAACAGGAGAGACTGAAGGAGATTCCTACGACTACTCCTACGAACTCTGGGCTTCAATTTTACTCAGAAGCTCGTGAAAATTTGAATGAGCTTCCGGGATTGGAATCTGATAAACCATTTGCGGATGGTAGCTCTCAGGTTTAATCTTCTTGCCATTTTAATTTTAAATTTTTCTTTGTCTTCCTTTGGCTCTTGATGATCTTAAGTTTGTGAGCTGCTTATGATAGGGCTCACAGTTTTTCAATAGCTTCCGCTCAGCTGATCGGGCTGGCTTCGAGGATACATGGAATGAGATACAGCGTCCTCATGGGCCTCTGGCTCAGGGTAGAGTTGGTCAATTCCCAATTCCTGAACTGGAACCCTTCAACGATAGAGTAGACTATGTTCACCGTCAACCACCATTGGATGGTAATTCCAGTTCTTTAATCTCTTCCTTGGAAGCATGGACACGGGTGCAAGGCAAAGTCTGAAAATGTCCACATGTGATTTGAAGTATCGTCCAGTGTCCATGCTTTATAGATCGCTTCAGTTGAGCTCTACTTTTTTCACTATAGCTACCCATATTTAGTATTCATTATCCTGGTACTCTAAATTCCTCAACTTTAGTGCTTCAATGAAGAATCATATAGCGACATGCGACCATCTACCATGTATATGTACTTTTAAAAAAACTAATTTTGGTACCTTTTTTTTTGGGTGGGTGGGGGGGGGCGAATGAATTAGTTCTTTAAGGGCGTCTTCCCCTGTTTTATCCTTTTTAGTTTGGTTGGGAAGAATTTCCTAATGGAATGTATAAGATTGGAGTTGCCAATATGGATCTTTACCTAAATTAGAGTCCACACCCTTCCCCCAACCCGGGGTGTGCAGGGGCAGTTTCTTGGTCGAAGTTCTGTAGGTTTTAGCATATAGCCCACGTGCTTTAATATTTTCCTTTGGGTCCTTGATATTCCTACTGTAAATACTAAATAGTGCTTTATGGGAAATTGAAATTCCTCTTTTTGCAATATCAGGGACACCACAGAGAGTGTTATCCAGGTTTTTGCACTCCTTTCTTGATAGTGGCCGTGGTGGAATTCCTTTTCATCCTGCTTCTCTTCCATTATTGGGTTTGTCTGAAGGCGATAAACAATGCATACGTGATCGTAGCAGTATAATGGCCAGGCATCTTTTTGCAGATAAAAGTGAAGAATTTATTAATGCACAAGTAAGGAAGTTTATAATCATGCATGCCTCCATCTTCTTTTCATTGACTTCTCTTTTACTAGTCTGTTTGTAATATACATACCTATGTAGTTCTCCTCCAAGTATTATACAGTTTTAGTGAGGTAAAAGAGGGTTGATTGAAAGTTGGAGTTCAATGTTGTTAGTGAGCTTCCTTTGGCACTAAGGCAAGGTGCTCAAAAAGCTTATTGGAACACACTATTGCAGCCTTTAACAGACCTGTACTAGGAATCTTTTCTATTCTTGTTGAATTTGTGCCTCGAGGAATCAAATTATGTTTATGATTTTATGCGTCAGTAGTTAGACTGTGGGTCTTTTTGTGTTACTTTTTTGGTTACTTACCTATACCTTACTTGGCAAGTGCTTTCGATATAATCTACTATCTTAAAGAACCTTTTTGTTAAGGGCAACTTTTGCTGATTGCTACCTTGTTCGAGCATCAATTGGGGTTGAGTTGATGTTTAGCAAGAATGGGAATAAACATTCATCAGAATTGAAATAATAAAGCAGAAGAAGATCATTATTGGAAGTGCCTCTCTTTGATGGATTTGTGCTTGTTTGGGAGATCTTAAAATGAGTGCTTTTACTCCTTAAGAGACAAAACTCCTCTCGTATATTTACTTCGTACAATGTAAAATCACTCAAAATAAGTTAATCCAAATAGGCACGAATCAATTAACTACTTATGAATATTTAATTTGTAAAGTGGCCACTTCCTATGGAGCTATTGCAAAGAAAAAGGAATTGTTACATTACTTTTACCCTGCCATCCTTCCCTCATTCAAAGGAAAAAAGTAATTGTTTGTTAAATTTTTCCATATATTGAGCTGACCTCTGGTAATACCAAGTTGATTAACAATTAGTATCCTTAATGAAATTTTTGCTCTTAGAATTGGGAACTCTTCATTTGGAGTATGTGAACTTTCCATATGTAAAGGATGTCATGTTGTCTAAGGCTCTCCACCGGCACTTATTATTTTCCTATATTTTGACACTATTGTCCTAAAATAAAATGTGGTTATCATGGCTTTCTCTAAAATTAATTGCTTGACTTTTATTTACTCATCAAGAATAATTACTTTTCAGTTGAATGCCCTCCTATGCTCATTGGATATTGAAGCTAACACTCATGATAAGGGACACATGCCTGGAAGATTTCGAGAACTTGACGACTACTGGAATGAGTCCCAAGGTAACTTGCAACCTGGTGCTCATGTGGCAGATGGATGGATTAATGAATTCAATCAACAAAGGGAAATTCATGCTAATCCTGATGCTTGGGCTCATTCTTTTGAGCGACAGCATGGCGTAAATGGCTGGGTCTCTGAATTTGAGCAAGTGAGAAATTTTTACTATTTGTTTGTAGCTTTAATGTTCTTTTTCTTTCTTGTTCATGTTTAAGTATTCCACATGCATAAAATCGTTATTCTTGATTTAACAAAACTAGCATGCTGAATTTTCTCCTACCATTCTATATTTGTGACTTTGTGTACACACTTTAAATTGTGAATTTAAACTAGTTTGAGATATAAAACACGACTTTTACCTAACAGTTTAAGCTTCTTGGTTAATGATTCCTTAATATGGTGCATTTTCTTTCATTAATTGTTCAGGAATTAAATTTTAGAATGAGTTTTATCAGGTTTTTGGTTTTGATCACTTGTAATTGAGAAATTGAGAATCATTGATCTAAAAACTGCATCCATACCTTTGTAATCCTGCTGCCATCACACATGCGCTAATTGATAATGCTCAGTTCTTAGTCCGATCTTTTTGGTAAAAGAAGCAAGCAGAAGGCATGGAGCAGACACCCAGCTGATGTTAAATGCATGATGCTATCCCTCACAAAAATAGCTAATGATGTTTTAACTTGAATTGACTCTAAACCAGTGAGATACATGGAGCAACATAAAGATAATGTTGACTAACTGACTAAAATGGAAAACAGAACAAAGACCAAGCAGGGGAGAAAGATTGGGAAAGAACACATGCTTTCCATCACTCCCCTCAAACTGGGGTGTAAATATTGATCATGCACATCTTGGAGCTTAATAATTGAAACTCAGTTCTGGGCACTGCCTTTGTTATCTGATCAGCCACATAGGAATTGATAGGAATATAGGAGAGCTCTGTCATACCTGATATAACCTTTGTTTTTTATGAAATAGCAATCAATTTCTACATGCTTGTTTACTTGTATCTTAATAAGATTTTTTTGTTCTCCTAGTATAGTCATGTCATCAGCCCTAATCTTGATAGGTATTTCAGCATGGATTTCAATTCTTCAACAAGCCTATGAGCAAGGATTCTGTTTTCAGATTATTTGTGGTGTTTGGCTCTAGGATTTTATGATGGATAATTTTTTTGGATATGGAGAAGCAATGGGCAGTATTTTGCTTGTTTAACTGACTTTTCTATTTGCCTCTTGTTTTCTTGGAGGTTATTTGATCCTTCTCATTTGTACTTCTTTTCTAATAATTCTTCTGCTTTCTAAAATGTTACCGGCTAAGCTAATATCCTGCCACCCTGAGCCTCAAGTCTAATCATATATCTATGCTAATAAAATGATTCCACTTATTGGGGGAACAGTGATTCTACTTTTTGGCATTTGAACCTAAACCAAAGAAAAGTGTTCAGAACCTTCCAAGTTTAGGCATGTACTTATGTCCTGAAAAGTTTTTGTTATCCCATAGAAATCAAGAAATAACTAATCTAATTGAGAGTAACCTATATTCTACGGTTTTTCTCATCAAATTTTTGCAAATAATTCTACAGCTAGTGTTGTTTTTCTTATAGTTGTACTCGTTGTGAATGTTACATAGGAACATCCTAAAAAGGTAGATTTTGAGTGCATGAACCATACAATATATGGGGTATCTTCAATAATGCAATATGTTTAAGTATTGTTACATTGGTCAAACTGTCTTCTTCTCATTCTCCCTTTTTTTCTGCTAGTCTTGACATTAAAATTCAAAACGTTATATATGATTATGTTCAGTTAATTTTTCTAATTCATTTTCTCATACTATTCATTCTGCAGTCTCAATTGTCGTCTGCAGATCAAATGAGAGGTGCAAATACTCCAAACATGGCTGCAATGGAACAGTCTCGTTTACTTGCAAATACACTGGCACAAAATAGTGACCCAAAATTTCAGGTTTACTTGCTTCTTATGACGGGAATAGTTTAGTATTCTTGGGCATGTAAATCATGTTAATGCAAACATCCAGACATCCATTGACCCTAAATTTATATCAAATTGGGAAAGTATATCTTAAATAAATGTTGTAGGCAGCATTGTTTTCCTTTTGATCATTGTTAAAGGTACTGTCTATTTTGATTGTCATTGACCATGTCACCCTGCCATTGATCATTGCCAAGCTCTTGCGATTCTAATTCATCTAACAGTGTTCGATATCTGTTGAGATTAATATTGTAAGACTGGGAAAGTAACGACCAACTGGTCACAAAAAGATTAATTCATTAGAATGTGTAATATCTGAGAAACATTATAAAGCACAATTATTTGATATACTTACGAGCTGTAACTTGTTATGAAAAAAGTCTTCTTTTCCTCAAGTTTAAGCATTTTCTTCTTCCACAATTTTCTTTACTTTGAAACGTTGGAGCACTTGGCTGGGTCACATGAATTATTAGAAACTTGTTGAGTTTGGCTGGGTATTGGTCCTGCTTGCTCTAATACAAAAAGCTGCCTGAATTGTTTTCTAGGTTTTTGGTTGGGCTGAATTTATGAGCTTTGGTGGGTAAAAGAAAGATTTTATTGAAGGTGTTTGTTCTATGTCTGGTTGAAACAGGATTCGAAATACATAAAATTTGGACAACATAGTCTTTAAAAAAAAAAAAAGAGTGGGGAAAAACACGTTAGTATCTCTTGAATCTCCTTGCTCATGTACTCAGAATATTTTTAAGAAACCTTGTGCTGAAAGCATCACATAGATTTTTTATTCTTTAGGAAACCTTACACTCACATAGATTTTTAATTGTGTTCATGTACCTTTTTTATTTTTACTGTCCTTTATCCATTTTCCTCTATCAAAAGGATATCTGCCTTTCTGAACTAGTATCGTATATTACCTCCTTTTTATGATGTTTCTTCCTTGATAATTGTGACTAACATGCTTTTGAGGCTTGCAGAACTCAAAGTTTCTTCAGTTTGTGTCAAAGATGAGCCGTGGTGAACTAATTAACGATGGTAATCAAGTTAAAGAGAATTCATTACCTGCATCTGGTGATTGGGCTGCAGAATACCAACAACATTCTGGCAACCGACATTCTTGGGCAGATGAATTTTTAAATAACAAGGCATGTATAAATCCTATTATATTGTAGCCATTTTCTCTTTCTTTTTGTTAGTAGTTTAGATCTTTGGCATATATTCAAGTAGAAAAATTTGATTTATTACTTAATGTGGTTGTTATTAAACATGTTTTCATACACGATTTCCTTTTCTTCAGTACAACCACTATTCCTTTGCATGTAAACATGCGCTTAATTTTCAGATCCTTTTAGAGATCATGGAGGAAACTGAATAAGGTTATAGAATTGGATTTCGTGGAAATTATATTTCTAAACGGTTAATTGTTGATAGAGTCCAATGACATTGTACAATCCATATAGCCAACCTCACTTAATGGGATTAAGCTTATTATTGAGTAGTACTGGTTGTTTTTTATGTGAAGTTGGAATGAAAGAGGAAGGCTTGTGTTTGAGAATGTGAATGGTAATACCTAAACGTATAGTTCCTGTATTTATATAGAATTAAGAATGTGTATTTAAATTTGATAGGAAAAATGAATAACAAGTATGACAGCCTTGTTCTCACTAGGATACTGCTCAGGTTCAAACGAGACTGCTAACTCTTGCAAGCATCCTTATTTGCAGGATGATTTTCTATGCTATTTTGTTGATGTGCTAGATTAGTGTTGTGTTTTTTTGTAGAGAATGCTGAATGAATTGAGTTCATAGACCAGATAGCAAATGCTGTTTTTAAGACAGACTACAATGATTCTGTGCCTAGAGGAGGTTTTGCCATGTTCTATTTTAGAGTAGTTAGAATGTCATCCAAGTGGATCTTGTTATCCTAGAACGAACATAAAACAATTAGATCATCAGCTCTAATTTTATAACTTTCTTTCTTAGGAAGGGCCTCTTTTAGGATTATGGCGTTAAAGGTCTTCACTAATTATTTACTGTTGTGTTGGATGCTTTGATAACCATTATACTTTTATTAAAACTCCTGGCAATTAATCGTGCAAGTTATTGGATTTTTTTTTGTTTTTATCATGAATTTTACATGATAAAGTTCTGTGCAAGCTATTTTAATTTAAATTAATTGGAATGTGAGATGGCAAATTATTCGTAGTTATTGCTGTATTTTTTACTTCTTACTTGCGTTTCAGGTTTCAAATGGACCTGAACAGTGGGCAAATGAGTATACAACAAACGAGAAGCACTTATCAACTGATGATCAGTGGGTAAATGAATTCTCCAAGTTGCATGTTAATGATTGGGCAGATGAATTTGGTGAGCAGATTGGTAAAGGAGCTTTTGGGGAGAATTCTGCTGATGAATGGGCACAGGCATATGATGAGTAAGTTAAAATTAGTTGCCAATATTCCCTCTTCCCCCCCCCCCCCCCTCTGGGACTCAAGTATAAGCCCCCACGCTTCATAAGAAGCCCAAACTATGTGGCGCTTTTTACTCTATTTTGAAAATATGCATAAACTTTTCCTACAAAAGTACTCTCAATAATATTATTGATTAATTTTTTATCATAACTTATCAAAAATGTGTATCTTAAAATTTTAGCTCAATGTTATTTATTTATCATGGAGATTTTGCCCTTAAATTGATCAGAATTTGTTTTGGGCGTCATTTGAAGGTACATGAATGAGCAAGTCGCTGCTAGGCAATGGCCAGATAATTCAAGGGGTGTGTATGTCTTTTCAGATTTGAATCCTTATGTTGGCCACGCCAATCCATTTAAAGAAGGACAAGAACTATTCAGGAAAGGTCTTTTAAGTGAAGCAGTGCTTGCGTTGGAAGCTGAAGTCTTGAAAAACTCTGAGAATGTAGAAGCATGGAGGTTACTTGGAATAGCACATGCTGAAAATGATGATGATCAACAGGTTATACCCTCATTAGTACATTATTCCCACTTCCATGGAATTTATATTTATATTATGGCTTAAGCACACTTCCATCAATTTATTTCCATTTTGTTTCATTAGTCTATTATTCCTTCCGTTTACTATTACACGGCATTTTGTACAAACTCACATAGACCAATGCAATTAGTTAATGCCCCTAAAACATTCCAATCTTTCAAATCTTTCCTTCACTAAACACAGCTGACCCTTTTAATGAGGATTGAACCCAATTAATGGGGGCCAATTGATTTGTTTTTATTAGGGGCATTTTGTGGGATAAACACATTAATTACTCTTAACATTCTGCAAAATGTCTTATAAATTCAGACATAAAACCTTCAAACATATGCCTTATAGTAGTAAATGAAGCTAACACAAAAATACTTTATCAACTCTTTTCATGTTTTTTGATGAGATACTGATTATGGTACTGATGTGGGTAGGTTTTATGGGAATTTAAGTTGAGAAAAATAAAGATGATATGGGAAAATAAATTAAAAAGGAAATGAGGATATCTAAGATGAAGAGTAGACGATAATCTAAATTACTCTGTTTTAAAGAGGAAGCAAGTATTTTGCTAACTCTTTAAGAACAGCCTCTATTGTTAGTAGAATAAGCAAGTATCTCACTTATTCTATAAGAGCAGCTCAGGAGAATATGATAAGTAATTTACTCTCTGAATAGTTGATGCTTTATTCAATAGGCGAAAAGCCAATAAATAGACGTAGCTTACAAGGAGAAACTCTAATTCAAATACGAAATTCAAATAAGTAACTACCCCCGAATCTAGCAACTAATCCCTAATATTGTGGATATTCCACTTATTTCTCAACTACTCAAAACAAATAATAAATAACTCCTAATTCATCCTAAGACGTTTATTTTTCCGAGAATAATTCAAACCATAAATTTAGGTTGCTATCATTTCTCCCCTTTTGGAAAAACGACTTGTCCTCAAGGCGAAAATCAGGAAATTGAGCAGTGACTAGATCAAATGTTTTTTTTTTAAATATTAATATTATTTTTTATTTTTTTCATCCGGGTTCCAACGATGTTATAGTTGCATCACGAGCCTCGGGTTCGCGTTCAACGTCAGGTCTGAATGAGTTAGCCACCCGGTATCCGTCTTCGTCGACTACAAGGAGAGAGAAGGAAGGCAAATTACAGCGGTCACTAGGGCGGAATGGTTTGGTGCAGCGATAGCATAGTCCCTTCTCATGTTGTCGTTGTCATTCAGCGTCCATGGAGGAGACGCAGTTGGTGATAGTGGGTGCCGATGAAGCTGTCGTTGTTATCGCAAAGTTCTTGCCAGTGTTGGACGAGGCTGTGAGTCTTCTAAGGTCATGCGAGTATGAGTGGTCGCGGTTGGTCGGCGAAGGAGATTATATAGGTGTTGATTGAGTCAGCGTAGCATATGACGTGGGCTTGGGTCCATGTGTGAGGGCCCGCTGTTGCTCAAATTCCAGGGCTAAGCTAGCTGCCATGTATATGGTTCATGGTTTGTAGATGCGGACGTTTGATTGCAAGTCCTCTTGAAGACCAAACAGGAAGACGCCAAAGAGACAGTGCTCCAGCCAGTTTGCTATGCGTGCGACTCTCTTTGCCCATTCCTGACGATCTTGGACTATGCCCGTCTGCCGAATTGTGCATAGGTGCTTGTCGGGATTTAGGTATTCAGGAGGCCCAAAGTGTTCTTGGAACGCCTTGACTAAATCATCCCAATATCGTAGTGTGCGTTGCGAATTCAACCCGGAAAACAAATTCAGAACATCACCTTCGAGATATAATGCTGCGACGTCTACCTTGTCGTCCTTAGGTGTGCCGTTTCTGTGTCGTGCCGTTTCTGTGTCGGCACTAGTGGCCAGAATGGGCTTCCAAATCTTTGACCATGTCCCTTAACTCATCGAGGGCATTCTGGCTGCCAGCACCGACACAAACGGCACGACATTTTATGGATGATAGCGACGATGAATCAGATTCACCACGACGACACGCTCGCCATCCCTACGCAAAGATCGACTTCCCATAATTCGACGGTGGTGATCCACAAGGCTGGATCCTTAAAGCCAAAATTTTTTTCCCTTACTATAAAACACCTGAGGACAACAAGGTAGACGTCGCAGCATTATATCTCGAAGGTGATGCTCTGGATTTGTTTTCCTGGTTGAATTCGCAACGCACACTACGATATTGGGAAGATTTAGTCAAGGCGTTCCAAGAACACTTTGGGCCTCCTGAATACCTAAATCTCGACGAGCACCTATGCGCAATTCGGAAGACAGGCACAGTCCAAGATTACCGTCAGGAATGGGCAAAGAGAGTTGCATGCATAGCAAACTAACCGGAGCACTGTCTTCTTGTCTGGTCTTCACGAGGACTTGCGATCAGACATCCACAGACCGTATACAGGGCAGCTAGCTTAGCCTTGGAATTTGAGCAACAGTTGGCCCTCACACATGGACCCTGGAATTTGAGCAACAGCTGGTCCTCACACATGGACCCAAGCCCACGTCATATGCTACGCCAACTCAGTCAGCACCTATATATTCTCCATCGCCGACCAACCGCAATCACTCATACCTACGTGACCTCAGAAGACTCACGACTTCCTCCAACACTAGGAAGAACTCTGCGATAACGACGGCTTCATCGGCACCCACCATCACAAACCACATCTCCTCCATGGACGCCGTACGACAATGGCAACGTGAGAAGGGACTATGCTATCGCTGCGCCGAACCATTCCACCCTAGTCACTGTTGTAATTCGCCTTCCTTCTCTCTCCTTGTAGTCGACGAAGACGGATACCTAGTGGCTGACTCATTCGAACCTGACGTTGAACACGAACCTGAGGATCATGAAGCAACTATAACATCGTTGGACCCCGAATAAAAAAAGAAAAATAAAATAAACGTTTGATCTGGTCGCTGTTCAATTTCCTGATTTTTGCTTTAAGGACAAGTCGTTTTTACAAGAGGGTCGATAGCAACATAAATTTATGGTTTGAATTATTCTAGGAAAAATAAACGTCTTAAGATGAATTAGGAATAATTTATTATTTGTTTTCAGTATTGGTTTTGAGTAGTTGAGAAATAAGTGGAATATCCACAATATTAAGGATTAGTTGCTAGATTCAGGGGTAGTTACATATTTGAATTGGAGTCTCTCTCTGTAAGCTACGTTTATGTATTGGCTTTTCGCCAATAGAATAAATCATCGACTATTTAGAGAGTAAATTACTTATTGGAGATTCTTCTGGGCTGTTCTTATAGAATAAGTGAGATACTTACTTATTTCACTAACAACAGAGGTTGTTCTTAAAGAGTTAGCGAGGTACTTGCTTCCTCTTTAAAGCAGAGTAATTTAGATTATTGTCTACTCTTCATCTTAGATATACTCATTTCCTTTTTAACTTAAATTCCCATATAACCTACTCATCACCTTACCCACATCAGTACCATAATCAGTATCTCATCATTTTTTTTTTTCTATTCTGAAAAATAATTATTCCAGATCTATGGTAAAGTTATCCATGCTTGTGTAAAACAAATGGTTTGAGGAGTAGCAGATGTGTTTTTATTTTTGGTGACACATGTTTTTAATATATAGAAAGCTATTATAAATGATTTCCTTCTAGGAGACATTGCTAAGATGTAGATGGCTATCATAATCTTATCTCAAGCTTCTCTTTAAAGGCAGGTTACTGTATTTTATTAGCAATTACCTGTTTAGTATCGACCAAACCGTTGACACTGTTCCTTATCATTTGCTCTGTCCCTTTCATTGTGAAGAAACCTTGAGAGTTTATTTTGTAGTTACAGTCTAACAGCATTCAATATGTTCAATTCCTTTAAGGCTACTATGTTAAATACACAACTCTTAGAACATTATTCGATGTATTTTATGCTGAGTAAGTGTGTTGAAAATTTTCAGTGAGGATATCTTGATCATGTTTGTTTTTGGTCCAATGGAAATGTTAATTGTTTATTAATTTTGCCATGTTTTACATTAATACGTCACTAAGCTTAAGGCATCAGAGAATTCACTTCATACAGTAACTTACTGTTAAAGCTTCCTCAGGCTATTGCAGCGATGATGCGTGCACAGGAAGCTGATCCAACAAATCTGGAAGTTCTTCTTGCTCTTGGTGTTAGTCATACAAATGGTCAGTGGCTGCATATATCATGTCGCTAGATAAATGAAACACTGAGCAGAAAAGTTAGTTAAGCAATCATGTTTTTTTTACTGAATTAATATTCTGTATTGAATAGAAAGAGAGGGAGAGAGTAGAGAGGGAATAGAGAAGGAGAAACAGAGGATTCAAGAGAGAAGAAGTGAGAAAATCTAGAGAGAATAAGAGAGACATTTCTGTGCTATTTCATTATCAATCACAGACCGAGAGATACAATAGGTATGGACATCCATTTATAGGCTTATAACCCTGCTAACTTCCCTTCTAACTAAACCAACGGTCATCCTTCTAATTCCCTAACTAACAACTATCATTAGCCTATCGGCTATATCTCTTAACCAACTCTACCCAACTTATAAATCTTTATCATGTTTATATATCAATACCCCCTCCCAAAACATCCTTGCCCTCAAGTGAAAGCAACAATAACATAGGCTTGAAAAGTTTAAAAACTTTTGCTGATCCTTGAAAAAAAAAACAAAAATAGTTGTTGCTTGAAATCTTGTACTCAGAAGATTGTCTTCAGATTGACCTTCAGTACTAGCGCACACTAGTCCTTCTTTTCTTTCTACTCAGTGAACAGATTCTTCCATAAAGTATTTCAATTAACTTGCCCCCCCCGAACCAAATTTGCAGTACAACTTGCGTAGGAGAGAATTGAAGAAATGAGACTCCTTGCAACAGCCTATTATTGGGAAAACCCATAGAAAATATGTAACCCAAATGCACAGAGTTATTGGGCTCTTTTGTTCGCTGCTATCTTCCAAGCCTATAAATATGTAACCCAAGTGCAGCCTATAAACGTATTAGAAATTATTAAACCCATTTTCCCATTAAGATGCTTTTGCTGTTGTAAGAGAATGCAAGACAGCTGGAAGGTTGGGAAGGTGGAAACCAGCTGTGGTTTTGACTTTTCAAGCTGATCTTCACTCAGCCACTAACTCCTAGGACAAGAGATTTTTATACAACACAGTCCTTAGCTTGCCATGCAGCCCTTTCACTTTTCTTTGACACACAATGGCCCTTCTCGATTTGTAGAAACTCACGAATTGAAGGATGAGCAACGAATTGAGACAATGATGAAGAAATTGAATTCAGAGGCAAGAAACAACCTGAAACAGCCAGCGATGGTAATGAAGAACTTGAGTTCCCCATTCCGTTTGCTTTCAAAACAGTGCTGACTGTTGACCCTTGTTCAGAGAATATTAAAGCCGAACTGGATAGAACAGAGGCGAATTAGGGGTCGGTCGAACCTTTGTAGTGGGGATGCTGGGACCCACTACACACAGATGCTGAGCTCACATTTCCCACTTGTCTGGGTTTCAAAAACCAGAAGCAACACCAACTTCCTCCAAAATGGCCTTGGCATATCCCATATCTTCATGAGTTGTCTCATTCACGCTTACCCACATTTCTGGTCGGTAAGAATTACCTAACAATCCATCGTTGTGGCTTTCAAGTTTCTTCTGTTTATGAATATCTAGGAGCTTCATCACTTCATCATCATCTTGCAGTGTCGTCTTTGACCAGTGATGGACTCCAGGAACATGTTGAGAATTCATTGGTGACTGCTTGCTAATTCTTGAACTTCATAGCAACCTTGGGTGGCGTTCGCACAAAACTCATCCTTTTCCGGAAAGGAAGAAGGTTCTTGCACTTTGGGTGGAGTTATTGGAGGATACCCATCGTCTTCTCTATCTTTCAAGACTCTTCTTGCCTTCTCCAATCCCCACTGCAGAAATAGTTCTTCCGCTCTAGCAATAGAACAAGCGTCACGCATGGTTCTTGGTTGAAAGAGTTCGATTGAGCCAAGGATTTCATCTTTCAATCCACCTACATATGCTACAACAAGGTACTCCTCTAGCTTTTGGAGCTGGAATCTAGTCACAGCATCATCAAAAAATTCATTATACTCCTTCACACTGCCAAGCTGTTGAAGCCACCGCTGACTACCATTGGAAGTTGGGAATGAAGAGTATGTAAAGATAATAATATGCATTTAGGGACCTAATTGTAAGATAAACCTAGGGACCTATTTGTAAACTAGATAGTTAGTAAGGTAATTAGTCATTAATCCTAAACTAGCTGTTAGTTAGTGACTTGAGGGAGGCTATAGTATAAATAGCTACTCCTCTATTTCTGTACAATCAGATTTTTAGTCTTGTTATGGCATTGCACTAATATAGAATTGAGAGAGTCTTAGGAGCTCTCTTCTAATCCCTCTTCTTGTGTCTCTTCTACATCTAATTCTCTAACTCTAGATCAACAACCATAACAGTGGTATCAGAGCAATCCTTCCTTGGCTGCTTCTTCATTGCGAATTCTGATTTCTTTCTAAACCCCTCTGTCATTCTGGTTCTGTCATTGTCGTCTTCTAGTTTTTGTTTTCCTGTTGATTTCAAAAGGAAACCAAAAAAAAAAAAAAAAAAAAAAAAAAAAAATCCCATGGCTTCTACATTCTCTTCTCAATTTCTTTCAAGAAGTTTGGAAGAACGTGTCCAACAAGCAAAGGGGCGATGTCAGTTATGGTGCCTTCAACAACAGGGTTCTGTAGCAGATTATAATGATGCATTTGATTCCCTCTCAACCAATCTAGATTTATCAAAAGGATTACCTGGTTAAGACATGTTTGTGGCCTGAAAGAAGGGGTGCAGAATCTGTTCATATGTTCAACCCCTTCACTCTGCTTGAAGCTCGGCGCATGGCAAGACTGCAAGAAATTTACTTGCAATGGCAAGCTAAGAAAGCAGAGAAAGCAAGAAAAGAATTGGAAGATCAAGAAAAAGGTGGGTCTTGTTCAACCAACACCAAGAAGGCCTGTTTGACCACACAACAGCTGACAGAGTTCATGAAGAAGATGAAGTTCTTGAACCCCCTGTTTCTGAGCAGGATACTGAGAGTGAAGATGAAGGCCTGATCAAGCAAGAACATGAGATGAATGTGAAACTTTCATTTGGAGACAATGGGTCTTTGAACTTCGACTGCAGTGGGCATTTTCAAGAAAAATCACTCAAGGAGTCTTAAGTTTCAGTGCCTTCGACGACTACTGCTGCTCTCTCGACGCCGATTCTCGTTCTGCCTTCCAATTCGAGTTCTTCGCCGGCTGTCCTTTCCCGCCGTCGAGTCCTCTTTCTTCGCCATCGCTGCTTGCTTTGCGTCTATCGCTTGACATTTAGGTTCAAGTCATGCCGCTCACTTCTCTTCTTGCATCGCCGGCTGTGCTTGCTAGGTGGTGGGTTCGTGACTTCGTGCACATTGGGAGGGGTTGATGTGATTCAGCGAAGGAGGAAGAAAGAGTTGCGTGGAAAGCTCAAATGTTTTCGGAAACTGACTTGGGGTTGATGTGGGTAACTAAAGTACAGTTTGAAAAGTCAAATGTCACTCTACAGCTGGCTTGCATTTTCCGGAAAGGGCTGAATTATTTGAAGGATCATGGCTTTGTGTTTCAAGAAAAGGTCTCAAAATGGTTACTGCCATGTATCCAATGGTTAATAACCAAAGTCTTATTCTGCTGCCAACTCCCTACCCTTTGTGTGAATCTGACATGGTTTAAGGGATGCCTCATTAAAATGCTTGTAGGGTCTAGTTTGATACAAGGGGTAATTTACTTGGTTAAGGAAAATATCCAATGGATAATAGCTTGGAGTCTGCTTCATTCAGAAAAGGCAACAAATATCATGTGTATTTCTCTTGGTGGGACCCTCAAAAGCTCACAAAATGGAAAGGGAAAAACGTGAAGAGTGTAGCTGCACAAGTTCCAGAATTTTGCAGCTTAGGCTTATGTTTTTGATGATTCAGTTTTGTATTTTTTGTTTTTGTTTTGTTAGGTTCACATTTGTGTTTTGTAGTCAATCATCCTTGAGGGCAAGGATGTTTTGGGGAGGGGTATTGATATGTAAAGATAATAATATGCATTTAGGGACCTAATTGTAAGATAAACCTAGGGACCTATTTGTAAATTAGATAGTTTGTAGGGTAATTAGTCATTAATCCTAAACTAGCTGTTAGTTAGTGACTTGAGGGAGGCTATAGTATTATAAATAGCCACTCCTCTATTTCTGTACAATCAGATTTTCAGTCTTGTTATGGCATTGCAATAATATAGAATTGAGAGAGCCTTAGGAGCTCTCTTCTCCATCCTCTCTTCTAATCCCTCTTCTTGTGTCTCTTCTACATCTAATTCTCTAACCCTAGATCAACAACCATAACAGAAGAGGAAGTCATAGTTCTTGAAATTAATGTAGAACTATAAGAATAAGGAAATGCAGTAGGAGGGCTGCGAATTGTCCGCTCTGATACCACTGTTACAGAATCAATATTTTGTATTGAATAGAGAGGTAAAGAGCGAGTAGAGAGGGAATAGAGAAGGAGAAACAGAGGATTCAAGAGAGAAAAAGTGAGAGAATAAGAGAGACATTTATGGGCTATTTCATTATTAATCCTAGACCAAGAGATACAATAGGTATGGACATCCATTTATAGGCTTATACGCTGCCCTTCTAACTAAACCGACGGTCATCCTTCCAATTCCCTAACTAACAAATATCATTAGCCTAACGGCTATATCTCTACCAACTCTACCCAACTTTTAAATCTTTATTATGTTTACATATCACTTTTAGAGTAGACCACTATCATATTCTAGGTTTCTAAACATGGTTTCTTACAGTGGCTTAAGGTGAAAGTACAAAAATATTAAATATGCCTTTAACTTCTTTTCCTTTTAGTTGGGATAATTCCTTATTTTGCAGCTCATTAATATTTCTATTAATTTATAGTTGAAAGAGTAGATGAGAACAGCTTGTAGACTCTTATATTACGATTTTCAGGCAAAAAAAATTAAATTTATTCAACCACACTTGCAGAGTTGGAGCAAACTCAAGCCTTGAAATTTCTATATGGGTGGCTATGTAATCACCCGAGGTATAGAAGCCTTGCACTACCAGAGCAACCAGATTCTCTGTTTTATAATGATGTAAGTGGAATCTATTTCTTTCTGATGTTATCCAATATTATTTTATCTATTTATTTGTTTATTTTTGCAAATTGAGAAATTATCATACGTAATACACAATAAGAAGAAGTAAGCCAGTTGTAAAGGTATGGCAGAAATGTGTTGTCTATGTAGTTGCATCTTCAGGATCCATGAGAGTATCAACCATATGACTGCTGGTTTGTTCAAGAATACCTAGTATATAACTTCTTTAAGAGATTATGACCCCCTATCTGGGTTGAGCTACCTTAAAGCCCTAGAAGTATTTCAACTTGTCCAAGTCCTTATTCTGAAAGTAATCAAGCTGGCATTGCTTAAGCTGTAAGATTCCTTCTCAATCATTTCAAGTGATGACAACACCGTGCCCATAAACTATTAGATATCTGGATATATTAAAATCTCAATGCATGTAGAACAAGGAGTGTCAGCTTCATCTCTAATTAATCTTTAATGCTTAATATTATTGTTGAATTACAGCAACCAAACTGTGCTTGAGTTCACAGATTGAGCAATGTAATCAATATCATCAATATATATCATAAATATATGGCACTGTTAACAAACCATGAATGGTGCATCTCATCCAAACGAACAACAGGAAAAGGAGCAACAACTCCAGTATCATTACTATTAGAAAAAGAGATGCAGGAATGTTAACCCAACTAACATGGCTCACAATTTAAAGGTGACAAAGTTGAAAAACCAGAAGCCATGGGCTAGAGTTTTTTGAGACTAGAATTATCAAAAAATTTAAATGCATTCGTTTTTGAGGGCTAGAGGAGGGGCGGATAATTGGTGATGTTGGCTCAGAATGGCGATGGAGGCCATAAGAGTCATGCTTGGTGCTAAGTGGTTGCCTATATGCCAATCATGCATGAGCACCGGTGAACCATAAAAGTTGAGAATTCAATTAGTGTTTAATATTATATGGCCTTTAGTAAAACAAAAGTTCAAGGTAAGAAAGAAAGTTCCGTGTTTGACCAATACCTTTAGTAACTGTTTTGGTATTATTGTTGGTGAGATGAGGTTTGTGAGATGGAATTATTGTTGGTTTGCTTAGTTGCCTATTATTGCAAGAAGGTATTATATGCAGCCCTCAATAAAAGTGAGTGTTTGGGTAACTCTGAAACTGTGGTTTCAGAAGCCCTTTTTCCGCAAGCTGAGACAAAATTCTTCTCACATGGTTCCTCATAAATCATAAAAGCTATTTTCCAAAAGCTAATCCAAACACATACAAAGTGACCAAGGGAGGACCATTAGCTTGAGCGTTTGCTACCAAGCAAGCATAAGCTATCATGAAACATCCATGTTAGGAGTGATATCTATCATAGGTATAACCATTTTATAGCAGTAGGTATATGAAGAACTTTTTTGTGATAACATTCTTTATTGCAGTAGGTATATGAAGACCTTTTTTGTGATAGCATTCTCCATGGTCCAGTCAACATGGCCCCCACGATTGTTGCAATCACTGTGTTGTGAGGAAAAAGTGGAGACTGCAAATGGCACCATCTCATTCTATAGATTGTTCAGCTGTTGAAATCTTACAAGAACATTATGTAGGGGTGGAATGTTAGGGCTAGACAATACTTGGTCAACTGTGGTAGTGTGTGATGTTGTCCGGATGATGTTTAGAGCTACAATCAATGTTCAATGACTAGCTTGGTCGTCTAGGATGGTTAGTGAGTCATGTTTGGCAAAGAGGAATGAAACACTGGTTGGAATGGGACACAATCACTAAAGGGGAAGCTAACAAAAAATTGCAAGGCTCTAATAGCATATGGAATGAGGCAAGGAAAGAGTTTGAAATGTAGAAAGTTGACTTACATTGGAGTTATTCTTATGAAAAATACATGACAAAACATTAAAAGCTCATAACTAAAATATAACATCGCATTACTGCAAAGTAATATCTCGTCAATCCTGATTATAGCATAATATCTCTATTAATTACATAATAGTCACCTATTAATCAAAGAACAAATCAACCTAATTTTTAGGCAACCTATTTACATTCCAATAGAAGGTTTTGGGAGAGATTTAAACTGTAGTGGCTGCATATCTACAAAGCCAATGATTTTGCCCAAGTCTTTTGGGGAGCTTTGGACCCTGCTCCTTTGGCTGATGTTTTGCCACATCTTTACCAATCCTCTAGCTGTTCAGTGTATGTTCAGCCAGTTTTTCTCCTATCATTTGATGGTTCTCTTTACACTTTTGGTAGAGCTTTAACAACTGCTTTGGTATATTCTCGGACTCGGTCTGTTTCCTTTGGCTGTGCATCATTCTAGTTGCTCGTTTCTCTGGCTGAAAACAATCTATAATGAAGTGAATAAAGAATTAATCATCATGTCACACTTTGTTGACTTATTTCATTTCCAGCTTATGTTTTGTTGGTTAGAGTTGGGATGATTGATTTTCTTTTCTTAAGCAGGTTGCCAGATTATTCAATGAAGCTGCTGAAATTGCACCTGATGATGCAGATATTCACATAGTTCTCGGGGTCTTATACAACTTAAGTAAGGATTATGACAAAGCCATTCAATCATTCCTAAGAGCCTTGAAACTTAAACCACAGGATTACTCTCTTTGGAACAAGCTTGGTGCGACTCAAGCAAACAGCGTTCAAAGTGCTGATGCTATAATGGCTTATCAACAGGTACTTTTTATAGCATTAATCCCCATATGGCTATATCATTATCATATGAATCGTTTTGAGTGAGGTACTCTTACTTTTAGAGTGAATTACACTTATTCTAAAACATTACATATCAGTTTCTCTCTTGACTTGTGCACTATATAGCATAATTAGTTGTCACTAGATAAATACTCTGCCTGCCCTTTCTCTGCCAACTCACTCTGAACATCTTTTTGGTTCATATTCCTCTTTTTCTTCACATAATTATCACTACTAGGTCCATCAGAGAACTATTAAACAAGAGACTATGCAGTTTTAAATTTCAAATGTCTCAAATTAACTTTTGGGTCTGGTATAAAGAAAAATGTTGAATTCCTTATTTTTCTTAATTATGAAGAGAAATTGGAATACAAAGTGTGGTGAACATGAGTACTCCTCAGGTCCTTAATATAAAACATTTGGGAAGTTGATCTTGGTCATAAATATAAGACATGGTTTTCATATTTGTCAATCTTTTTTTTAATTTACCCCTACTATTGCTCCCTCAACAATAATCAAGGAGGAGAGGGAATGAGAGAATTAAGGAAAAGATGAATAGGGTGTTTTACAAAATACATGTCATATTAACTAACTTCTTTAATCTAAACAAATTAGGTAAATATATCCTATATTAAAGACCGGAAGGAGTAATAAAATTGATAGAAACAAATGTGTATCAAAGATAAAATCAAATTCATTTTAATTACATCAACCAAAATTTCATTGAGGAAATTCAAAATAAAAAACTGCATACTATCTGATTGTCTCATGGCTGGCATTTTCTACAAATTAGTGAGTGGAGACTATTGACTTGGAGACAAATAAGATTGGTCTAATAGGCCTTTAATTTGGTAGATCAAAACCAAAAAATCTTTTAATTTTTTTATGCATATTAGTAAATGAACATGAATACTATTAGTCAAATGTTTTCATTACCTTAAGTTAACTTCACTAGAATATTCCATTAAGAGAGTACTTGATTCTGTTTGGTAATTTAAAGTCATTAAATACTGTTGTTTATTTGAACAAATCTGTCGGAGGGTGAGTGTAATCGGCCTAATTTTTATTGCAGTTAATCAGAATTTCCTATAACTTTTATCATTTAAAATTTTTTGTGGGTTAGCCACAAACCTAACTTCTGGCCACGAATCTAACTTTTCTGGCCTTTCTTCAACCCTACTTTCTGTTTCTTAAATTTATTTCTGTTTCAAATACATCCCATGAACTTTGAACCCTAGACTAGCATATGACAAAATATTACTAACAAGAAAATATTCCAAGAATTTCTGAGGGGGTTAACCATGCTTGTTATAGCTTTCTTTATTTTAATTCAGACTATACATACAAGAAAATTGAGAGGATAAATTATAATGTTTTCAATTAAGGGCTAACTGCATTACCTCTTTATATGTAACTTTGTCACGATTGATATTGGTGGAAATCATCAGTAATTGGGGGATGTATGCAATCTAAGGATACTCTTTGCAGATTTGCTTAGTATTGGCTGGGCCTTTAATGTGCAGAGATCTGCATTATTTTTTTGGCTTATTCTTATTGCTAGTCTTTGGGAATGTTAGAAGGATTGGAATGAATATCTTGAAGGATATTCTTGATCCAATGAAATATTTGGGGAATCAATTAAGTTGGTATTAGGAGTGACTAGGACTTAGGGTAAAATTGCAAGAGATGGATTGAGAGACTCTTATGTTATGCCATGTTTCTTGACGTTACTAGCATTCTTATGAGTAGCCTTATGAGGAGCAGGGTACTGTTAGGCCTTCTATAAATTGCATGAATTCTAGAATTGGTTTCCGCTAGTGGCAAATGCTTGTGGAGTTTTTGCTGCCTTTTGACTTGGAGGGCATTATAAGGGTTATTCTTGTACAGATATAAGGTTTGATGGAGTAAAATTACACAAGGAGAGTGGCTTTCTCTTATGATTGGAGTACATGGAAAATCGGGTTTAATTGTGTGTGATGTGGAAGTGTAGAAGAATATAGAAGAAGGGAAGAGAGGAGAGGAGAGAATCAGAAGGAGAGAGGAGAGAATCTGAATAGTACTCTGAATTTCATTCAACAATCAACAAATAACAACAACTTCTATCTGAGTGGTATCTCCCTTTATAGACATGATGTCTGACTACCTTTCTATTAGTAACAGTTAGTAATTAACTAATGGTAACTAACTCCTAATCCTACCCTTAGGTGCTTATTGAATTAGTATACTGCCTTCTTAATACCCCTAATATATTAGGTGCTTATTCAATTAGACCTTTCATCAATGGGTTGAATGATCAAATTGGTTCCTTTATGTGGCAAATGCTTGTTGACTTTTGCTGTCTTTTGATTTGAAGGGCATTGTGAAGGTTACTTTCGTATATAGAAGGTTTTATTGGGTAAATGTAAGAGTAGAATTTCGTAGTGAGGGGCATTCTCATGTGATAGGGGAAAAAGGAGAAAGAGAATCACTAATAAAAAATTCAAGAAAAAGGATATAATCACCAAGGAAATGAAAAAAAATGGTGTGGACACTAAGCACAGTGTTTTCTGAAACATGGTCGATTGGATGTATTTTTTCATTTTTCATTAGAGCCCAATTCTATGTCAAGATTTTGATTCTGTTGGCCCATCTGTTAAAAGATTGTTATTCCTCTTCTCTTAAGCATTGTCAAACACTTATTTTCCCCCATATATTATTTTACTATTGGTATCAGAAAGAGTTGGTTGATCTGATTCCTGTTTTGTAGTTTTCCTTTTCTCTGGTGATCCTGCTTTTCTTCCCTGTTTATGATGGAATTGAGTTTTCCCTTTTCTCCTGAAAAAGATGGGAGAAACGGTTGAATTAATTGAAATTGTACTCGTTTCTCATTATATGCTAAATCCTCAAATTGATTTCGATAATGAGTTATCTTGATTTCCAGGCTTTGGATTTGAAGCCTAATTATGTTCGGGCATGGGCAAATATGGGTATCAGTTATGCAAACCAGGTGTGTACGCTACTTGGGTTGTCACTTGCTATCATTGTCAAATTTTATTATGTTGGAATGAAATTCAAGATTGTCTTTCCTTTTTAGGTTTTATTTGTTATTGATGCATCATTATGTATGCTGAACATACATAAGAAAATCCCTGGCAGCTACATTAGTAAAAAATATTCACTCTGATCTGTTTTAGGCTAGATTTCAATGTTCACCATAAAGAGGAAGTGGAGTCTGAGAATTGTGGCACTACATTTGAACATTCTATGCAGAGAGAGATGATTCCCCGCTATCCTCTTCTCTCGTCCATTTTTCTAATTAATTGAATTCAGTGACAAAGCCTTGCTCTGATTGGAGAAGCCATAAGTTTTATGAAACCAAAAGTCATATCAAAGAAGTCAGCATGATCCAAAAGACAGTCTTTCTGGTCTTTATTTTGGGTCATTAGTCTTTTTTTCCCGTAGTCCTGAAGACTCAACCTTCAATATGAATTAGCCTAATAGTAATGCATTAGCTTGGAAATATATCACGGTTTTATTTTAGCATCATTATTATTATGGACAAATCTTTTATGCAGTCTCTTATATCTTTACTACCGAGTTCTTCAATTAAAACGTAAGTGTATGATTCTTTAATAATCAAGTATATGGATTTTGAAAATTGATTGGTTTTCCAAAACTATACACTTGTAAAGGTAATATTTTAGAATCATAAACTTGTGATTAGGGAACCTGATACAAGAAATACGAGGAACTGCTTTTAGTTATCTATGATTAGAGTTTTGAGTTCACCGTATGCTAATGTTTGATGTGTTACATAGATAAAGCTTCTCATGTAAAATAAGCATGATCAAACTCTTTCATCATGTGAACTTTGCAATTGGATGAGGCCATGCAATGAGTAGAACAAATTGCTGAATATTTTTGCCTGGACTCAATTCTATGTATTTAGTCGCATGAAACTTTGCATACGATTTATCTTTCCTTTTTGGGTGTGACTTCACCTTATGAATTTGGCTGAATGTGATTTTCTCTCCGTTTAGGGCATGTATGATGAGTCCGTTCGTTATTATGTTCGAGCACTCGCCATGAATCCAAAAGCAGATAATGCATGGCAATATCTAAGAATCTCTCTGAGGTATGATTTCCTTATTCATTTTAACCCAAAAATAAATTTATGTATATGGTGGAGTGGATAGGCCTGGGAGCTTTTATCCTTGAAACTCTTTGTTCCTTAATGTAAGATATATTTATCTTATTTAGGGAAATTAAGGAAGCTAAATAAATTACTTAATTATAACATATGACATGATCTCTCTAAAATACTTTTGGGGAACTAAATATATATCAATTGATAAGTTTAGACAAATTAGTTTGGAGAAAAATAATAAATATATAAGATAAAATGGAAAAATATCTTACATTTAATACCTAAATTCTTCCTCAAATCAGGTCCTACATTTTGGACAGGAGGAGTACTTCTTATGTATCTTTCGCAATTTTCATTCCTTTTCTACTTTTCCAGTTGCGCTTCCAGAAATGACATGCTAGAAGCTTGTGATTCACGAAACCTAGACCTTCTCCAGAAGGAGTTTCCACTACAGTAAATTTTGTTCCGAATGAATTCAGTTTTCAACTACAGAGGTGAGTTATGGAATATGGATATTCAAATGTAATTGGTTTGTAGAATTTCATTTTATCTTACATTTTGTGAAATTAAAACCCACACATCAATATCTAGATACGCAGAATCTCCAAGAACGCTGCTCAATCAGAGTGACCACGCCAACAAGACTAGATATAGACACAATCTATTACCCTCGGAACTTCGGATGAGATCTGAATTCAGTCAAGTGTGTGGATCCATGAAGCAGTCCAGTGTAGTAATACAATTAATTTTTAAAAAAAATTATCCATTTGTATTTTATTTAAAGAAATTTTTCTCAATCCAAATGAAGTACTGTTTAACATAAACACTTGACTGGGTCCGTGTGTTAAGAGGTGGGCTGGGGAAAATGCTAATGCACATCATTGTCCTGCGGATTTTGGTCAAATTACTGAGTCACTTCTGAATGTTTATGCAAACGCTAAACACTGAAGAACAGCTGCAGTTCTGAAATGTGCTAAATGTTGGGTGACGTGGCAGTTCCATTATTACGTTTTACTACTGATTATGTATATAAGATGAGGTATTAGGGCCTGTTTGGCCTAGCTTATTTTTAGCTCTCTATCATTTTTACAAAATTTTACAAAAACTCTTATAATTATAAGAGCTTATTTTATAATGAAGAAAAATAAGCTTAAAAATAAGCTCCTCATAGAAGCTTTTTTATAAGCTCTTTTTTTTCAAAAAAATTTGTCAAACAATTTATTTTTAATTTCAGTTTTTAAATAACTTTTTTTAGTTAAAAAATTTATATAATCACCAAACAGTTTTAGTTTTTTTTTTAAAGCTTTTTTTTTTTTTTTTAACTTTAGCTTAAAAATAGTTTTAAATTTAAAAATAAGGTGATCTAAACTAGCTAGTCTTTTTTCTTTTGACCTGAATGTTACTGTTAGTCGAGTAATTATTCTCATGTGAGATGGAAGTTGTACAAGATGATGAGTTTTACTCTCTTGTCATATGGCTCTTGCATAACTTGTTCCAAGTTTTCGTCAAGCCTTTCTTTTGTTCTTTTTTTTATTTACTTTATTTGCATTAATTGAGTCATTTTCCTTTTTGTTTGAAAAGTGTTTAAATTGCATAATTTTTGTTTCGAAAATCCTAGGCGTCGGCATGTGAGAGCTCACTTGATTGGTCCCAATTTTTTTTAATATAAACTGAATTCATTCCATAACCTACTATATATATATATAAAATGTCAACATATCCTACTTTCCCTCATCATCCGCCACCTGATTATTCATCAGGCCCAAGCATGTCAGAAAAGCATGTATATCATCCGGCCCAGGGGCTTTAAAGCCCCCAAGATAAAAAGCTACTTGTAACGCCCAAAGTGCCCCAGCACAGGAAACTTCCCATGGGGTCACTCATCCTGAGACTTTCTCTGGCTGAGCATGCTTAACATTGTGAGGCGCTGACCATCATGCCAAAAGCTCGAGCTGATAGTAGAGGTGAACCACAATTTAGAGTAAATACCCTTTTGGGTCCCCGACAAAAAACATGGACCCCATTTTCGTCCCTAGGGACTAAAATATGACTTTTTTATGAACTAAAAATGGCTTTTTGGAAATTTGCGATGGACCAAAAGTTCACCAATCGACCCTTATTCGTCCTTTTCAGGGACTAAAAAGGGCATTTCTTTGTGTGAGGGACTAAAATGGGGTCCGTGTTTTTTTCCAGGGACCTAAAAGGGTATTTACTCCATAATTTATATAGGACCTAGAAACTTCCCTCATCCTGCCTGATGTGGGACCCGTCAAGGTGAGACCGTGACATGCTCCTCCCCCCCAAAAAAAATCCTGGTGATGCCCCCATCACCCAGTAGGGGTCCCCCATTCCATCCACGGGGGAGGTGGCTCACCCCCTTCCACACAAGGGGCCCACCACCACTGCCCATCACCGAGTGAGGGTCCTCCTCCATTCCATCCACGGAGGGGCCACCACAGCGGGGCGAGGTGAGGTTGGCTCTGATACCACTTGTAACGCCCAAAGCGCCCCAGCACAGGAAACTTCCTAGGGGGTCACACATCCTGAGACTTTCCCTGGTTGGGCACGCTTAACTTTGTGAGGCGCTGACCATCATGCCAAAAGCTCAAGTTGATAGCAGAGGCGCACCACATTTTATATAAGACCCAGAAACTTCCCTCATCCTACCCGATGACCGTGACATACTGCCCAAATCTCTTCATCTATTATCTACGCAGTTAGCATTACCTTGTCCTCAATGGCAGGAACCTTGCAGTAATATGAAGAGGTCTCAAGTTGATACCTCACTACAAGACAGCGCCTTGTAATATTGCAAAGCTATGCCTTGGAGTTCCTTTTGCTCAAAAACCCATTTGCCTTGTTCATCCTTCAAGCCTTCTATTCTATTCCTTCTCCTTCTCATGAGTGTTGCAGTATAGAAGTACTTGTTGTTTTTATCACCCCATTTTAACCAATTACATCTAGATTTTTGGTAACAAAGGAGTTCTTCTTGGGCAAAAGTCTTGTCGTTATTCTTTCCATAACTCATTTTTTGTTTGCATCAAAGAGTTACTATCTCTTCTAGCTTTCTTTTTTTTGTTAATGCAAATGTTTCATCCAAGAGGGAGGTGAATTGAGTGATATTTAAAAATTTAAATCGAAAATTGATCAACATTTAAATTAAAGGATAACAGTTAGAAGAATATCACCAACGTGTACACAGGAAATTATACTAGTTTGGCCTCAACTTTTCGACCTATGTATAGGGAGTCATACACGCAGCGGAAGAAATTTATCCAATAAAATTACGAATCCCATCGAAGAGGATCTATCAACGGCGTTTAAATTAGATTAGTCAGAACCGTTCCTTTGATATTCGTGTGCGTCTTGTTCGACACGATCACCAGGAGCCGACTCAGGGAATCCACTCCCTCTATCGGTATCCACACCGAACAGCCTACAACACTGACGGTAGCATGCTAGCGCTTTCAACGTCTTAGTGTCTCCTTTCTTTCTCTAGGGTTTCACTTTCGCGGCTTTCTAATACATCTTGCAAATTGTTTCTTAGGGTTTTCAAACCATAATAGGCGTATTATATATTCAAAATCAATCTTTATTAATTTTGAAATTTGAATTTGGATTAAAATAATATTAATTAAATCATCAAACAGATCTAATCTAATCTATTTATTTAATCCAAATTAAAAGCATGCCGATTTAATTTATCTTTATAAATTAAATATGAGATATGATATCCATCTATTTAATTAAATCCTGAAATACAATATCTCAATTTGTTTTAGTTATTTAATTTATCAAATAAATTAAATATAAAACAAATAATACATAATAATATTATTATCTACATAAATAATATTATTATTATTTTCGAATTTATATTATATTATATATATATCCACCCTAGATTAAACTTTGTATTCATTAAATCTTAGACATATCTAAGATTCAATGAATCTAGACATTATTGCTCGTGTTGGGCTATTCTTATGTGTGACCCTGTAGGCCCACATGAGATTGGCAGCAAGCCAATACTCGTACCCAAATTTCAAAGTCGCAAGCGGCCTCTAGCAAGACATTGCGACTACCCAACTCATATGAGGATCGATAATACGATACTACCTATTATACAACCATGCCACGTCCCTTTTGTCACGCGATAATTTGGTCAAGGATGAAGCATGGATAATGTCAACCTCCTATTCTTGACCATTACTTTCTCAATTCTTGAGTAGTCTAACAATTGAAACGGAAACTCCTTTCCATCGTAGTATGGCCATACATTTTTCAGACTCACTCATCGAGAGGCCCAGTATTATCTCTCTACAAATGTGAGGGACAAATTTCATCTTGACCATTTACATTCCTCTGCATGAAAACCACTAATCCCGATCGAAGCCTTTATCATCACCCGGTCAAAGGTGACTTTTGACTATGTCAAAGATCAGCGATTCTCATGTAGGAATCCATAATGATCTCAGGTCAAAGGACATTGTGACGTGGTTATACATAAGATAAACTTATGACTTAATCCATGCAGCTTTCTCATAATGGGTCGGTCCAGCACCTTGTACTCTTACAAATGCCTAAGATTTTGATTCGTATGTCCATACCTCATTAAAGTCATACTGGTCTTATTTCATCTTTGCTCCCGCATAGATGACTGACCAGGTACATTTAGGATAATCTTTATGATACATCCAAGGATGCAGTTATCATAATAAACATGCAAATGATATGATAACAAAATGGAGAAATACAATAACGTTTAAAGTACAATGATTTTCCCCTAGGGCATAATTTCCAACACTGTCCAATCCTTAGAGTGTCTCTGAGATTTTCACTATTCTTCCAAGATTCCCCGAATTCTTGGAACCATAGTACAAAGAATGATCCTTAATAGGACTCACTCCCACTTACAAGTTGTTATTCTACAACCACACTCAAGGTCCCACTACCTTGAAATTTTATGGAGTTGAAAACGTTTAGTAAAAACTCTCTCACATAGTAAATTGATAATCACTGAAGAGTAAAATGAATATCAAAAGATATTACAGAGAACGAAATGAGTAATAAATGAACAGATGATTGGTCGTTGGCTTAATTATTTGCTCTGTATTGAATGTTTGGCTATTTATAGGCAATCTCCATTAATGACTGTTTTGAGCATTCAAAATGTTCGTTAAAAGCATATTAGAGTCGTTGAAGGATTTCAAAGTCTGGTCCCTTTCGTCTTTGCTTCAACAAAGGCTTCAGACGCAATCCCTTTGGCCTACTTTGTTTTCTGCTTCACATTTAATGCTCTGACGAGAAACTTTCTTTTAATGCTTTTGGAGTTAATCCATGGCTTGATCATCTAAAACTTATACATAAACATGATTAGTAGCATTGAGAAGATAATAAGTGATAATCAAGCTTAAACAGAAGTTTGTCGTGAGTTTCAAATTTATCAAGACATTGATTTCAAAAGACGATAAATTTGCACTCGAGTGTGATTCAGGTTCACTTGAGTGAGTTATCACTCGAGTGCTTTGCAGTTTAACTTGAGTGCCAGATGGATTTTGAGTTCTAGTAGTGAAGTGATGAAAGATTGTATCACTCAAGTGCCAGAGATGTGACTCGAGTGATCTTCTGTTTGTTTGAAAATAGCTTCAACACTACCAGTGACTCAAGTGAATAATTAGATCACTTGCACTTGTCTACAAGTGTCATTGGATCACTCGAATGACTCTCAGCATCACTGGAGTGATGTCCTAAATAAGATCACTTCTCTCTTGGTACATCTGAGAATGACTCATGGAAACCTCACGAGTTGCTCACCATCACTGAGTGACTACAAGCTTACTTGTGTGAGCTTATGCTAACTTTCTAAAAACATTCAATGCAAGTGGTCACTTATTCACTAGAGAGCTTTGAGCTTATCATTCGAGTTCTGTAATACCCCAAATTATTATTATAACAACAACAACAACAACAACAACAATATAGTAATAATAAAACTTTAGAATTTAATAATGGTTGTATTGTTTTATAATTTATTAATTTATTAATTGGCAATAGTTATAGTAATAATAAAAATTTAGAATTTAATTGTATTGTTTTATAATTTATTAATTGGCAATAGTTAAAGAGCCCAGCCCATAACTAAACCCTAAATTTTAATTATAAACTGAGGTCTAGTCGCCTAAACCTAGCGAACGATCAATACTTTTCTTCTCTGCTACCTTTTCTTCTCCGCTACCGCATCCTCTTTTCGTACTCTGCGTCAATTATTCTTCTAGGAGGTTAGCAAAATGGAAACCAGGTAATCCTAATACCACTGTATGTATGTAAATACAAATCCAATGAATCAAGAAAACATGACACATACGTCTTTTAATTTGAAAACAAAGCCAACAAGTTTGGCATATTAGCTATCAAAGTCTTTTATATATAACTCCCTCTGATTACTTGACCTTTGTTGATTGTTAATTGATCTTCTTGCTTTGTTAGATTTGATATAGCTCTACACGTTGTAATATTCTTTCAACTATCAACTATTCATATTTTTGTCTCTTTTAATTATTGTTGCTTGACGTTATTACCTTGATGCGATGTCAAACTTATTGTTCTATTTTTTTGTCAAGCCTAGTAAAGCCAAAAGGGATAGTGAGTAGATCCAGGGATTTAAATGATGGTCATGAGAGCTTCTCATGACAACCTTATAGGAACCTATGAGTAAAATGGATAATGAATAGAGCCAGGGATTTAAATGATGGTCATAAGAGCTTCTCATGACAACCTTATAGGAACCCATGAGTAAAATGGATAATGAGTAGAGCCAGAGATTTAAATGATGGTCATGAGAACTTCTCATGACAACCTCATAGGAACCCATAAGTAAAATGGATAATAAGTAGAGCCAGGGATTTAAATAATGGTCATGGAAATTTCTCATGACAACCTTATAGGAACCCATGAGTAAAAAGAATAACGAGTAGAGCCAGGGATTTAAATAATGGTCATGAAAATTTCTTATGACAACCTTATAGAAACTCATGAGAATTTATTTTATAGTTTAATTGGCAGGGTTTCCTGGGTCTACCATGGTTCTCTTCCCACTAAATAGATTGGCAGGGTTTCCCAGGTCTAAATAAATTTAAATAGATAATGAATAATATTTGATTCGATGTGAATATTTAGACATGATGAATATTGAAATTGATATTTGATTCAATTACTATGTGATTATATATTTGATTTGATTAATATATTTGAGCATATCTTTTGTTTTTATTAGGATTACCACTTTGTTGATGTTTGTGTTTATGTGGTCGCTTGGCGATGATCCTTCTGGGAGCAGATTTTCAAAGGAAATAAGTTCCAAGGTTGGGGCTAGTAGTAAGAAGTGAGGAAGAACATTTAGTAATTCTAGCTAGTTTATTTTTTTTATGCTCCGAATAAAACACATTTATTTGAGTTTTAGATTTATGTTAATGTAATAAGTAGCCTTGTACTTGTCCCAGTACAAGTGCGGCGGTAACACTTCCCAAATTTTGTTATTTCAAATTTCAGTAATTATTCATAAAGATTATTTCAATTTTAAGTTATTATAATTATTAGAAATTTGGGGGTGTTACATGAAAACCATCACTGAAGTGATCTATCATATCTTACAAAATCACTACGAGTGATCACTAGCACTCGGGTGGTTACTTATTCGCTCAAGTGTTCTAAGCTATCACTCGAGTGATCTGCCAAAACTTCTAAGAACACTGCGAGTGACTTGTTGAAATCTACGAATGGAGGAGAATCACTAGAGTGCTAACTTAGCCACTCGAGTGATCTTTCATCACATCAATCTTTTAGCGAGTGACTTGCAAAATCACTGGAAGTTAGAATCATCACTTGAGTGCATTGCATGCCACTTGAGTGATCATCCCAGATCACTTGAAGTGAATAATCTTGTTGATTCAAGTTTAGTTCAAATACTTTAGGAGCTTGTTTAAGACCATAGAGTGTTGGGATCCGTACACACAGCGGAAGGATTCTCATCCATTAAAACTTACGGATCGCTTGAGAGGATCCATCAATGACGTTTAGATCAAGATTCGTTAGAAACCGTACCTATGCGAAATCGTGAGCGTTTCGTTCAATTCGTTCTTGTGGGCTACCTACGTTCGATCAAACAGGAGCCGACTTCGAGCGTCCATTCCCTCTACCGGTATCCACACAAACAGCCTCCAACACCGACGGCAGCGTGCTAGCGCCTTCAGTATTTTCGCGTCTCACTCTATTTCTCTCTAAGGTTTCTCGCGACTTTTCTAATACGTCTTGCAAAATGTCCCGTACGTTTTTTTTCAAAAAACAATCAACGTATTATATTCAAATTAATCCTCATTAATCTTGAAATTTGAATTTGGATTAAAATAATATATTAATTAAATATATCCAATAGATCTAATCTAATCTATTTATTTAATCCGAATTAAAAGCCTTCGATTTAATTTATCTCTATAAATTAAATCGAGATATGATATCTCTATTTAATTAAATCTATTTAATTAAATTAAATCATATATATGATATCATTATTCAAAAATTGAATCTGAGATACAATATCTCTATTTGTTTTAGATATTTAATTTATCAAATAAATTAAATACAAAATAATAATAATATTATAATCTATATTAATAATATCATTATTATTTAATTGCGAATTAATATTATATTATATTATAATATAATATATTTATATCCTAGATTAAAGTTGTATTCATTAAATCTTTGACATATCTAAGATTCAATGAATCTAGACACTATTGCTCGTGTTGGGCTATTCTTGTGTGCGACCCCCGCAGCCCATGAGATTGGCAATGCGGGCCAATACTGTACCAGCCCACAAGTCGCAAGCGGCCTCTAGCAAGACATTGTGACTATCCAATTCATATGGGGATCGATAATACGATACAACCTATTGTACAACCATGTCACGTCCCTTTTGTCACGCGATAATTTGGTCAAGGATGAGGCATGGATAATGTCAACTTCCTGTTCTTGGCTATTACTTTCTCGATTCTCTAGTAGTCTAATAATTGAAATGGAAACTCCTTTCCACCGTAGTATGTACGTTTCTCAGACTCACTCATCGAGGGGCTCAGTATTATCTCTCTACAAATGTGAGGGACAAATTTCATCTTGACCATTCACATTCCTCTGCATGAAAACCACCGATCCCGATCCAAGCCTTTATCATCACCCGGTCAAAGGTGACTTTTGACTAGGTCAAAGAGTAGCGACTCATCATGTAAGAATCCATGATGATCTCAGGTCAAAGGGCATTATGACGTGGTTATACATGAGAAAAGCTTATGACTTAATCCATGCAGCTTTCTCATAGTGGGTCAGTCCAGCACCTTGTACTCTTACAAGTGCCCATGACTTTGATTCGTATCTCCATACCTCATCAAAGTCATACTGGTCTTATTTCATCTTTGCTCCCACGTAGATGACCGACCAGAGACATTTAAGATAATCTATAAGATATATCCAGGGATACAGTTATCACTATAAACATGCAAATGAAATAATAACTAAATGGAGAATACTTTAAATGACATTAACGTTTAAAGTACAATGACTTGCCTCTAAGGCATAATTTCCAACATAGAGAGCTTTCTTCAATCTAAAAACATGATCGGGTTTTGACACATCTTCAAAGCTAGGGGTTATTCCACTTAAACTTTTTCCATAATGTAGCCGTTTAGAAAGGCGATTTTAACATCCATTTGATAAAGTTTGAATCCTTTGATGCACATAAGGCTTGGAGTACTCGTATGGCTTCCAATCTGGCAACAAGAGTATATGTTTATGTTGGTTATGATTAATTTTGATGATGTCTTATATAGATGTCATTCTTGAGAGCAAAAAGGTTGCATACTACATTTATCTTCTACTTTGACTAATTCTTATATTTAATGTAGATGCTAAGTTAAATGATGAAGAATGATCAAGTTGGGAGATGGAAGAAGGAAGAACTTGCTGAATGGAATGAAGATATCATTATTCAAGTTCTAAGATTGGTCCTAGAAGTCTCCACGATCAAACGGAAATTGGAATGGCTCAATTCAGAGTTAAAGTCAGAAAATATGAGTTTTTGGATGAGCAAACTTGAGCCTCCAAGTATTAACTCAAGTTTACTACCTTGCTGAAGTATTTTGCCTTTCTGATATGAACAAACTCGAGCTTAGCCCTTCAAACTCGAGTCTATAAGTGTCTTCAGTAACTCTGGCGTCTCTGGATGGTCCAAACTCGAGTTTAAAGCGGTGATCAACTCTGTTTCACATTCAGCAAGGGCAACGTATGGTAATTTGATGATATCTTCCAAACCAGAGATCCGATTGAGGTGAAACAAGTGGCATATGAAACTAGACTCCCAATGCGTAATTTTTATATAAAATGTAAGCCCAAAGGAGTTCCTATCAAGGAGTTATGAATTGTGGAAGTTGACAGAGAAATCCACGCCACACAGAAAACCAAGCCTCAAAGTTTTGAGTATATCTCCCAAACTACAACTCTGATGGAGCTGAAATCGGTGGCATATGAAAGTAGACTCATAGAGCTTTCCATCAAGTATTGAACTAACTAAAACGGATTTCAAAACCAGGGAGATATGGTATTTCAAAGTTGACAAAGTTGCAAGCTCGCTGAACAAAGTCAAAACTCAGCCATGCCAAGTTTACGGGTTACAGAGAGGAAATGCTGATTTTGAAGAAGTCCAAACTCGAGCCTGAAGTAACAAACTCGAGCTTGAGAGTTCCAGAGAAGAAATGAACATTTGGAAAAAGCCAAACTCGAGCCTATAAGTGAACAAACTTGAGTTTAGCTTAGACAGAGTGCAAGCAGGTCCCGAAGAACACCCAAACTCGAGTCTATAAGTCACAAGCTCGAGCTTGAGACTTACAGAGGCAAAACTCCAAGTTTTAAATGAAGACCAAACTCAAGCTTGTTATAGTAAACTCGATCTTGGAGCTTCTGCACAGATGAACGCATCTGAGTATACTTTGCTCGGTTGATTTCGCTTAAGCTTGATTCTGCAAAATGGTTGCTTATGATTTAAATGATTCATATCAATATTTCTAACCAAATTTAACCAGTTTGCTTATGAGATTTCAGAAGACCTAAGATTTATTTTAGGAAACATTAAAGCATTCAAGAAGAAAGATGATCAATCAATGCTTAATTACAGATAAGCTATTAATGATCAAGATTTCCGTCAATCGTGTCAACGCCTTAATATCAATTGGAGATATCCCATTCCGCGAGATTGGTGCATCAATTGAAAGCTCTCAACGGACAAATTCAAATATTCAAATCTGAAATACTCCCAACAGCTATATTCATCAGACATGAACCCAACAGCTAGTAATTTCGAATTGGTTCAAGTCTGAACGGATCTATAACGGTCATAAGCTTCAACTAGCATAAATACCTGAAGATTTGAAGACTCCATACAAAAATACAGAGTACACAGAGCAGAAAAACACATAGACACAAGCTGACATCTTCAAGATGCTAATACTCTGATTCTCATATCATTTACTCTATGTTCTTAATGTTTACATAGCTTATCATAGAGAGTGAGATGACTTGTGATTGTACTTGTAGCTTATTCATCTACTTCGAGAGAGAAGAGTTATTGTACACATCCTATCATTCTATTTGTGAGATACTCAAGATTGGGTGATCTTGAGTGGGAAACACATTGTGTTGATTACAGCTTGTAAGGGGAGTGAATCCTAGGGAGAGGATTACTTTGAGTACGAGTGTGTGATCAAGCAAGTGTATTGGTTACGGTTGTAAGGGGGAGTGAATCCTAGTGAGAGGATTACTTCAAGTACGAACGTGTAATCAAGTTACAAGAAGATAGTGGATTGAAAATCTCAAGCGGAGCTTGGGACTCGGACGTAGGTCAAGGATTGAGCCGAACCGGTATAAATCACGGTTGCATATTCTCTTCCCTTAACTCTTACATTTCCAAAGATATAATTTTGAATGACTGATTATCGCTTTATGAATTATAATTGTCATACAAACTACTTTCAGTAAATTGCGAAAAGATTTTCAAACTTCCAAAAGTTTTATCATACACCCAATTCACCCCCCTCTTGGGTGATAGCCTGGTTTTTCAGTTTACTCGTAATCAATTCCCTCTTTCTGATTATAGCCTTAGATCACCAATCTTGCCTTGTTTCTGACAATCATAGTAGATTCATCTCGTTTGTTCTTAAATACCCATTTAGTGCTAATGACCAGATCGTCTTTAGGCCTGGATACTAAGTCTCAAACTTGATTTCTCACAATTTGGTTCAACTTGAAGCATTGTTATCACTCAATCATTATCTGAAAAGGCTTCTTCAATGTTAAACAATTCTAGCTCATAAATAAAAGTAGAGAAGCTTACTTTATTAAAGGTCTTGTTCTTGGTATTTATCCCCTCATTAACATCGCATATAACTTGATCTAAGGGATGAATCTTTTTATACCTCCAAACTCTAGGTTGGCCTTGATTGGTTGATTCAAAATCATTTTCAAGCTCATTTTCTAAAGAAGAAGGTGTTTTCAAAACATTTTGATTTTCCTCTTGATGAATCACCTCGAGTTCATCTTCCAGAGGTTTGACTAGAGATTCACTTTTGGAAAACACAACATGAATTGACTCTTCAACAATACAATTTTGTTTGCTAAAAATTCTATAAGCTTTACTTCGGTTAGAATAACCAAGAAATATACCTTCATTGGATTTAGGATCGAACTTTCCCAAGTTGTCTTTACCATTGTTGTGAATGAAGCACTTCTAGCCAAATATATGCAGATGAGCGAGGTTCGACTTCCTTCATTTGTATAGCTCATAAGGTGTCTTACCAAGCTTTGTTATGATATAGGCTCTGTTGGATATGTAGCTAGTTGTGCTGATTGCATCTGTCTAGAATACTCGCGAGACATTCTTTTCATTAAGCATGACTCTAGCCATCTCTGTGAGAACTCTATTTTTTCTTTCTACAACTCCATTTTGTTGAGGAGTTCTTAGAGCAGAGAAATTTTGGTCAATACCATTTAAATTGTAGTATTCTTCGAAGGCTTGATTTCGAATTCTCCTCCATGGTTTGTTTTTATACTAAAATGCACATACCTTTCTCCTTTTTCACTTTCTTGGCAAAAACAACAAATTCATCATATGTTTCATCTTTGGAAGAAAGAAAAATGGTCCAAGTAAATCTAGCGTAATCATCGACAAAGACCTATGTGTAAAGATTGCCACCAAGACTTTTAACTCTTACTGATCCAATTAGATCCATATGAAGAAGTTGGAGTGGTTTGTTTGTCGTGATCTCTTTCTTTGATTTAAAAGATGATTTTGTTTGTTTACCCTTTTCACAAGCATCGCAGATTAAATCATTTTTGAAATAAAGTATGGGTAAACTGATTACTAAATCAATTTTGAGCAGTTTGCCTAGTTGATGCATATTGACATGAGCTAGTCTCTTATGGAACTTTCATCGACGTTGCTGAGAAAACGGATTTCATAATTAGTATCACGATTGCACATATTAATACTATAGCATTTACCGTCTCTTTAGGCTCTTATTTTAACTTTGAGCGGTCTTTGTTCAACTGGAGCTCTTTCTTGTTCACAATGAGACATTCTTCTAAAACAAAGATGACCTAGTTATCTTTATCAGCACTCTAGCTAACACTAAGGAGGTTGTGGCAGAGTCCTTCTACATGTTAGTTACAGTGAATCACCCAAGAGGGGTGAATT
>JAFJYJ010000141.1:305000-471594 GCA_019022615.1 Acacia melanoxylon | reverse complement strand
CACTTTCTTTCTATGATTGCTTTACATCTTGTGAACTTTGACATCTTGGTTTTGATAGATCCTTCTATTTGGGCTAAATTTCTAGACTCTTGGATTATATTTCTTGGTAGTTAATTTTGGGATGCGGCTGCGTGATTTGGTATTGACCTTTGTGAGATTTGCAGCTGCATGAATGGACTTGTCTTTTTACCATTCTTTCTTTCTTGTGTGACCTACTCATGATTTTTGTTCTCTAAACTTGCTCCTTTTCTTTTGAAACTAAATTTTTTCACTTACATGCATTAATATGATGGAGACTTGTTTTCTTTATTTCTTTTTCCCATTTGGCCAAAAATAGCTTTTCCTTTCCATTATCTATCCTTTGTCAACCCCTTTTGTGCCTTTTTGACTCATTCTTTCTTAGCCACATTACAAGCCAAGTGTAAAACCATTTTATCCGTACCTTTGAAATTTACTGAGCATTGGTTTCACCTTAGTTTTGTTTAAGTGTGGGGGTTGTCAGTGTACAACATTTTAAATGTGGGGGGAGTATTTGATTTTAATTTTATACCGTTAAATCATTTTGGCGTTGATGTTGGTCATTGTGATTCTAAAAAAAATGTACAAAAAAGAAAAAGAAAGAAAGTACAAAAAAATAGTAAAAGAAAAGAAAAGAAGGAAAGAAAGAAAGAGAGAGAGAGAGAGAGAGAAGAGAAGAGAGAGAGAGAGAAGAGAGGAAGCAATGCAAAAGAAGGAGAAATAAAAAGAAATTAAGGTGATTTGCTATTGTAAACTGATGTTCTTTGAATTTCTTGGGTGCTTAGCCTATCATATCCATACTTATCTACGCATTTCTGCAGCCCTATTACAACCTTCAATAACAAGCTCTCTTGATTTTTGCATGCATGTGTTATAAGTAGTGGAGAAGTAGAGATTGAGCCTATGGTATGACTATTTTCATGAGTAGAATTTGAAGCGATACATTAATTTACCCTATATACTTAAGAGATTGATTGAGGGTATCCATGAGAGACCATCTTGTGTAGTTAGCATCATTGATTGAGATTGCCATGCTTTATAATTTGAGATTAAAAGAAATTCGGACTTGATTGGTTGATCTTGAAAAACTTTGTGATCTTTATTCAAATCTTGAAGTTTTGGCAATTGTTGGAAAGAATAAGTTTTTCTTTTTGCTCTTTTTCTTTTAATTTTTCCAGGGAGTGCAAAAGATAAGTGTGGGGGGAATTTGATAATTGAATATTATTTCACTTATTTGTATCTCTTGTTAATAATTTAGGAGTGTTTACTTAATAAATAATGGGTTTTATTACTTAATTGGGCTTTGGGCTTTTTAATTGGATTTAATTCATTTTTTATGATTAAATTCCAGATTCGATGATTTAGTATTTTCACCATAACTTTTGGTCTAGATATCCGATTAGCTGATTCTTCTTTCATTTTAGATGATTGGAGAGCAACAATTGTTATGAAAACTCGTAAGGCTGATTCGGACAAGAAGATGGACGAAATCGGAGCTAAAGACAAACATGTTTTTCTAGATTTTTATTGGGCTCGAATTTTGTAATAAAAAACCAATTATTATTAGAGGCTTTTAATATTGGGCCTATTTTGTAACCCTAGCATTTTTTGAAACCCTAGCCGTCATTCCCTTTTAGTTTAACTCGCTTGGCGCGCTAAGACATTCTACATTACGTTCTTTTATGATTTTCGGATTAAATTAGAAGCTTTCTAAGGACTCGTGCTTAATCGGTAACCATCTAACTCGTTTACGCATTCTTTAATCGGATTCGATTTCTGGATTTGGATTGGGTTCTTAATTAAAAACTCATATCGATATTTCCCAAGGACGTAGTTCGAACTAGGTTAAAGGAAATATTAATGTGCAATCGTACGATGATACGCCCGCGACTCGAACAAATTTTGAACGATTGTTCAGTTGAGGGAATTTCTAGACAATCACCGAGAGATTTCGTTTTGTCCGAGAGTCGATCACGAGTTCGGTTATAAATGCGATTTTGTCCAGGAAGGAAAGTGGTGTAATTCGAAATCCTTGGTTGATCTTTTGTTTATTTGATTAATCTCGTTTTCTTATATTCTCGTTCTAGCTTAGCTTCGTTTTAATTACATTGAAAAACTCCCCCATTCTGGTTACTTTGTTTTATCGTGTTTCTTGTTGATTTTAGACCCGTGAATTCCTTGAGAGAAACGATCCGGAGTTTCCTATACTACAAATATTTGAATCTTGGTTATTTTGAGATGGTCGACAAATCTTTATCAATAAGCCAAATAGAAGAGTCCACTTTTTATTGCGACCAAGGAAAGTATAACAAATTCATAAGCTAGCAAAAGAGGTCAACGAATATAATCGAAGAATACTAGTAATAAAGAAGCACACTGTGAGAAGATATTGAATTTAGAATAAAAGCAATAAACTTGATTTCACGTACGGCTTTCATGAAACTTAGGTAGTTGGTCATGGCGGTATCCCTTTCTTCTCCTAAAAACAAAATTGATGATGCCAACCACAAAGGTTCTATCACCCTCTAATCTAGCTAGATCAAATATATACGTACGTGGTGATTGAAGAATGACTCATGCGTGCATGCTAAGGATTAGATATATTAATTAGTTGTAAGGTTGTGATGTCTGCAAGGTTAATTGTGATTACTATTGTTTTAATTGTTCTCGGTGTACATTTTGGGTGAAACAATAGCGTCATGAACAAGGCACACATTTACCCATGTGATGAATTGGAAGGTAAATTTTTATAATTATACTTGTTCGCTCTTATATATATTTAGTTATATAATCATTGTGTTGTTATATAATACTTGTAACGATGATGGAGTGGTGAGAATATTATAGTTAGGCTGATGGGTTGTTGGAAATGAAGCAATGAAGGAGTTGTAAGTTGTAATGGGGATTTCATTACAATAAGCGACCAAAGTTTACTTAATCGGAAATGAAAAAGGAAAGGTTTGGTCTTCATGGTGCAGCAATATGTGATATATTTATGGGTACAGACCAAACTTTTACTTAATTGGTCAGTCCATTGCCTTGGTGTACGTGACCCGACATATCAACTCTAATAGATAAAATGATTATTTTCCTTAAAAAACTATTTAGAAAATAGCATAATTTATTTGGAAAAGTTACGAAAAGCTACGCAATGTTTGAAGAAAATATTACAAAATACCCATATTATTTCAACCAATATATTATCTTTAGGATGAAAGTCTCGTACTTTGTTTATTAATTATTTTATATTCTAGCGACTTGTTTAACATGTTCACTTTTTTGTGTGTTACTATTTGTTATGGACTCATATATTGGGTCTAGCGTATATGCGGCCCAAACTGGGATGGTTTAGGACGGAATCCTGTTTAGCCCGGTAAATGGTTAATCACCACCTAGCGGATATGCGGCTCGGTGGGATGGTTTGGGGCCCGAGCATCCTTGTTTAGCCAGGTAAATGGTTAATCACCACTTCATCGTGCCTATAATCCAAGACCGCACAGGTAGTGGAGCGGGCGTTTGCGTAAACGTGGGAGGAGCACATTGCCTCGAGGAACGAATTCATGGGAGCGAAACCCTAGGTAATCCATATAAATAGGAGGATTATCCACCATGTGCACACTCTACATTCTCTACTCGATTATTTACTATTTAGTCTCACCGTGCACACATCCCACCCCTGCAGCGAAACGCCCACCCGTGTAGCACGGTGATCCGAGAACGTTCTTTGATATCTTCCTCATAGTTATCCGAATGGTTACCTTCTTTGGTGTTTGATCCACGTACATCTTAGAGGAACTATTTGATCCTATATTAACATTACTTAGCTCATCAAGGCTAGACATTTGTGTTCTATACTATAACGTCGGCGCGACCGTGGGATCCATAAACTTCGATTCCCGCACCAAAGAAAACCACGAACAACCACCGAAGATGGAAGGTACCTGCAAGACCAAATTGCCCAGAGAACATCAACAACGATTCGTTAGGAGCAAACAACCCGAGTATTCAGATTGATCGCTCGGATCCTAACCACGTCGTCGTGATGACCGAGGGCAAGACGGAGGATACAACACATTCCCTCATCGAGCGTAGGTGCCCCGGCTAGAGCAACGATGGGCTTTGTTAGTATGTAGGTGTCCTAGAGACAATCTGCTGAACACCTTGTACTATTTGATATTTCATGATTTATATATTTGAAGCGTAATTTATCTTTATCATATTTATGTCTCGCCTATATTTTATGGTTAATATGAGTTTAAAGATAAAGGCCCAAGGAATAGAATATGTGTTTTACTCGATGATCTATGATAAGGATCATGATCATGAGGAATCGAGACACTACATATCTATTGCCTGAAACTTGTTCCTAGTCTTGAATCACCAAGAAAGGGCATTGGTGATCTCAATAAGACTAGTATGACATCATCTACTTGTATAGTGATACAAGGTAGGGACCTCATGGAATGCAGGCATGTTGATGCCTTAGGCGATGTGTCGTGGGTGTATCTCGTTGAGAAACAATAGACCTTGACCACCGAGAGACTCGCACAAGGATTCATTGTAGAGAGTATCGTTGGATTTGTAATGTCTCTCATCGTTTGGTAGTGTTGATCATCTTAGACTTGAGGATGTCATCGAACACTATGTCCTGAGTTATACTTTGATATACAACTCTATCCGCCTCGAAAAATGGGGAGAAAAAATGTACTCTTGGGTGTAACTTGAATACATGAGTATAGATGGACATGCCGAAAGGACTTACAGTCCCCTACAAGGATTAGTTGTTCACAAGACCTAGGTAGGGCTTGGATGACTTCTAGTTGACTTAATCTATGCATAGTAAGTGATCATGAAGAGTCATGATCCGTCTTAGAGTCAATAGAAGAATATTCCTAGTTCGTGTAAAAAGCTACATTTAGTCAATCTAGAGAGGTGATACTCTATCCTTGCTTCTCAACTAAATATGAACAACGTTGTAAGGGATGATACATGACAAGATCCAAATTAGAAAGGTAGATCACTTGATCAACTTGATTAGTTCCTTGATTATGCAAAGATTCTTTAGTGTCTTATGTAGTCATTAGATAAATTGACCTATTAAAGGAGTTTAATTGGTTCAAGTTTATCTACGTCAAGAATTAATCGGGCCTAATGGTCACACACTAAGATTATTCTTGATTGCATAGTTTAGCAAGTTTGGACCAATAATTGTTATTGGATTTTATCAAGACTATTGATGTAATTGGGTTAGAACTTCAAGCCCAATTATAAAGAGGATAAGAGATTAAGGATAATTATGAATTATCCAAGGCTGTATCCAATCAGGATTGGATAAAGATAATAATTAATTAATAATTATTCATTCATTGAATAGTGTCAAATGAATAGAAAGACTATTCATATTTTACTACTAATGAATAATTAATTATTATAATTAATTATAATATATATTGAAAGAATTAATTATTATCACTTATAATAATTGATTTTTCAAGACTTTTTAGATTTAGTAGAAATGAATATGTAGGTTCATTTAAAGAAAATTTTGGGAAATTTAAAGAACCACTAATGACCCATAATCGTTGAAAGAAGAACACCTAAAGACCCATTTTCCAACTACTTTATAAATAAGATTCATTTCCTTCATTTCAAACACCTCATTCCTAAACTCTCCTCTCTCTTCCTCTTAAGGAAGTTATCTTCTAAGGCTCTAGTAGTCTTTATAGTCTTGAGGTAAAAGTTCCAAACACTTGAGCCCTTCCACTAAGCTATCACTGCTGTGAAAAGATCCAAGCGAGACGGATTCAGGAGAAGGAGTTCTTTCTTGAATCGTGGAGATAATCGTGTGGATCAACGTTAGAGACATCATACTTCTTTGACGTCTTCAGTGATCACGGTATTCCGAAACCCTCGTATGTGTTTTAACGAGCGAGATCCTAAATATGTATTATAAAGAGTTATGATACATTGTTTTGGTTCATGAGAATAGTATTTCCACACTACGCAAAAAATATTATTTACCGATCGTCAGTCAAGATTTTCTCGAGTATGCTCTTCTGTGGATCGCAGCTTAGTCTGATCTGTCACATCAGAAAAGAATTAATCTCGGGCGGTAAATATTATTTACCGGCGCAGTAAAAATTATTTACCGGTGCAGTAAAAAATTATTTACCTTTACGGTAAATATTATTTACTGGCACGGTAAAAAGATTTTTACCGTTACTATTCACATGAATAGTAATTTACTATTCACGCAGTAAAATTATTTACCTTTACGGTAAATATTATTTACTAGTACGGTAAAAAGATTTTTACCGTTACTATTTACATGAATAGTATTTACTATTCACATGAATAGTAAATTTGCAACGTGGGTTCCGCAAATACTGAAAAATTTTGTTTTACAACCTCGTGAACTTATTGCTTGAATGTCAAGCAAGAACCGATTTTAACCTTCAAGTGGTATCAGAGCGAGGCTCGTTACCGCAAACACGTGGGGTTATTCTTATTGAATTTTCAAAAGGAGTTTTGATGTCTACAGTTTTGTGAACAAGATTTTGAATCTTGATTATAAAATATGGTTAATCATCAAAGTGTCGATGCTTATCATGTAGATGATTCAATGGTTATTTGGGATTTGCAAATTGTTTGTATATTTGTTTCTATCATTTTTGTAGGAACAAAGTTTTATGAGTTTAAATTTCAAAGTTTTGAATTTTGAAATTACGACTAGTATGCATGATAAGACAAGCCGCATTAAATTAACTATGAGATAGTTAGTAAGTTTATATGTCTAATTATGCATGTAAGATAAAATTAATTATGTGATAATTAGTTTTATTATATGATGAGACTGAAAAGAATCCCTTGTGAAAATTATCTAGCATGTTTGATTGTCTCCCATCATCGTGGCATTTAAATCCCTTCTAAATGGTAGTGCTTCTCTAGCTCAATGCTAAGACATATTGTTTCGTTGGGTAACGTTGCCATTTGAAGTGAATTACACTTAAATCCCTTTGACATGGTAGTACTCTCTAGCTCGCCTAAGACCTATCATTTCATCGGGTAATAGTGCAAGGACACTTAGGATGATGGTTTGTGCTAGACAAGATGTATAGTCTGCAGGCTCAAATGGTCTATGCATTTAAGGCAATGATGCCAGGTTGTTACATAGTGATGTGACACTAAGTGACAAGATGTTGTCAACCTGATGATCTAAGAGAAGACATGGAGATGTTGTTGATTAACCCACTAGACAAGTTGGTTTTGCAGGCTCAGCCGGATTTAAACTAATGACTCTAGTCGTTCTCTTAGCCCACTACGTTTATTCTTTATGAAGGATAACCCTAAATCAATAACTGAGGATTATTGATTTTAGAGAAAAAAAAAGTGGGAGGGCCATATACATTTAAAGTCTCTTATTTGGTTGTTTAAATTTCATGAAATACTCATATAAGTCCATTTTTATCTATTTCGAAATTTGTGCTAATGGCCGGAACTTTTAATTTGCGCTCTATTCGGATACTAATAAGTTAACTGGACCAAACTTTTTGACCGGTATCGGAATGTAAAAATAGTTTTACGTTCGAAAAGAAAGCTTATGTCATTGATTCTCCGATTCCTATTGCTCCTACCCAAGGGCAAGATGGGTATGATCGGTTGATTGGGAAACCCATAAACAACACCAGCGACAATGAGCGGGCGGTTTGTATACTTGTTGGCGTCAATGTCCGCGAGAGCTCCGGCGTCGGCACGAGCATATGGATGCTCCTCTATAATCTTGCATTTGCAAGAGCTTTATGATAAGCAAGGGAGACCGAGCGCTTTGAGACCTCGAAAGAACTGTTTGGTACGCAAGTTGGTCGAGGGCATGGCGGTTGGACCACATGTTCTCAAAATGATTGGACTTATAGAGAAGCTTGCTTCTCTTGGTTTTATCATGGATAATGAGCCGAGTATTGACTTGGTCTTGCAGTCTTTGCCACTTTCATTTAATGGGTTTGTGGTTAATTATTATATGAATAAGGTGGAATCAACACTTCCCGAATTGTTGAATCTATCGACCACCGCCGAGGGTGCCATTAAAAGAACAGACCCAAGCTCTTCGATTGATGGGTCTTCTAAGGGCAAGGGCAAGTCAAACGACGACAAGTTCAAACCCAAAGGAAAGCCCAAGAAAAAGAAGGGTAAGGGAAAGGTAAAAGGGAAATCAAATGACAAAGCTTCTGCTGTATGCTTCCATTGTCAAAAAGAAGGACATTGGAAGAGGAACTGCCCATTGTACCTTGCGAGCCTCGGGAAAGAAGCATGGTGATGTTTCGCCTCGGTATGTTCACTATAGAAATTAATTTTTCAAGTGTGGATTCAGCTTCATGGGTATTAGATACGGTTGTGGTTCTCATATCTGCAATTTGTTGCGGTACTAAAGAATCCTAGAAAATTGAACAAGAACGAGGTAAATCTCCGTGTCGGGAATGGAGCAAGAGTCTTTGCATTAGCTGTAGGAGATGTAGATCTTGTATTGCCTACGGGCCTTGTATTGCACTTGAATAATTGTTTTTATGTTCCTTCTATTTCCCGAAACATAATATCTATTTCCAGTTTGGAACAATCTGGTTTTCACTTTATAATAAAAGATGGCAAGTTTTCTATCATTATGAATGATCTTGTTTATGCTTGCGCATCAAGAGTGAATGGGTTATATGTTTTGGATTTAGAATCGAATAGTGAAATTCTTAACGTTCAAGTTAATAAGAAACCAAGATTAAATAATCGATCATATCTTTGGCACCGTAGGTTGGGACACATTAATGAGACAAGATTGTCTAAACTCCATCAAGACGGATATCTAGATTCCATGGATTTAGAATCCTATGGGCCTTGTGAATCTTGTTTGGTCGGAAAGATGACAAAGACCAAACTTGAAAAGCTTGTGAGTCATAGAGCCAATGAGTTGTTGGAACTCATTCATTCTGATGTTTGTGGGCCCATGTCTACACAAGCTAGAGGAGGATATTCCTATTTTATCACCTTTACTGATGATAAGTCAAGATTCGGATATGTGTATCTTATGAAACACAAATCTGAGGCCTTTGAAAAGTTCAAAGTGTTCAAGAATGAAGTAGAGAAACAACTTGGCAAGATGATTAAGACACTTCGATCTGATCGAGGTGGCGAATATCTGAGTCAGGAGTTTCAGGATTATTTAAGAGAGAATGGGATTCTTTCACGCTTGATTTGCTCCATACACACCACATCAAAATGGCGTGTCGAAAGGAGAAACCGAACCTTACTTGATATGGTACGGTCTATGATGAGTAGTACGAAGCTCCCAAAATCATTTTGGGGATTCGCCTTAATACGGCAATATACCTTCTTAATAGGGTTCCATCAAAATCGTTCGACTACTCCATATGAGATATGGAAGGGCGGAAACCCAACTTGAGTTACCTCAAGGTGTGGGTTGTCCAAATTATGTCAAGACCCTAACATCGATAAATTAGGGGCTAAGAGCACTTTGTGCTATTTTGTAGGATATCCCAAGGGAACTAAGGGATACTACTTTTACTGTCCTGAGGATTACAAAGTGTTTGTATCCAAGAATGCTATATTTCTTGAGGAGGATTTACTTTCTCAAGTAGATAGTGGGAGTAAAGTAGAACTTGAAGAAGTTCAAGACCTACAAGAACAGATAACAGAACCCGAGTCTGTTAATCAGGCGATGCCTCAACTAGAGGTAGTAGACACCCAACCCCGTAGGACATCTAGGATAAGTCATCAACCTGAGAGGTATGGTTTTGTGATTGAGAATCAACAAACCATTGAAGATGACGAACCTACTTCCTACACTGAGGCAGTCAAGGATGTTGATTCCTCAGAATGGCGTAAAGCCATGGAATCTAAATAGATTCGATGCATGAAAACAAGGTATGGACTTTGGTTCCACCACCCGAGGAATAGTTCCTATTGGGTGTAAGTGGGTCTTCAAAAAGAAGACTGATGCTGATGGCAACATTCAAACCTATAAAGCTAGGTTGGTTGCGAAAGGTTATCGTCAAAGGCAAGGTATTGACTATGATGAAACTTTTTCGCATGTTGCTATGATCAAATCTATTAGGATCATGCTAGCTATAGCTGCATATTATGATTATGAAATTTGGCAGATGGATGTCAAAACCGCCTTCTTAAATGGGTTTTTGAAGGAGGAAGTATATATGACACAACTGAAGGTTTTGAATCTAAAGGCCAAGAGCATATGGTATGCAAACTTCAGAAATCAATATATGGGCTTAAGCAAGCTTCCAGGAGTTGGAATCTTCGTTTTGATGAAGTTGTTAAGAGTTATGGCTTCATAAAGAACGAAGATGAACCATGTGTTTACAAGAAGGTTAGTGGGAGTAATGTTGTTTTCCTTGTGCTATATGTGGATGACATATTGCTTATTGGAAATGACATTCCTATGTTACGATACTAAAATTTGGTTGTCGAAAACTTCACCATGAAGGATTTGGGAGAAGCGACCTATATACTTGGTATTAAGATCTATAGAGATAGATCTAAAAGGTTGCTAGGGTTATCCCAATCTACGTACATAGATAAGATGCTAAAGAGGTTTAGCATGGAAGGGTCGAAAAGGGGTTTTCTTCCCGTCAATCATGGAATTCATCTTTCCAAAGCCATGTGTCCTAAGACACAAGAGCTAAGGAAAAACATGGAGAGGATTCCATATGCATCCGCAATTGGATCCATCATGTATGCTATGCTATGTACGAGACCGGATGTCTCTTATGCTTTGAGCATTACAAGCGATACCAGCCGACCCGGAGAAGGTCACTGGACATGCTGAAAAGACGATCCTAAAGTACTTAAGAAGGACTAAGGATCAGTTTACGGTTTATGGTGGTTGTGATGAGTTGAAAGTGAAAGGGTTCACGATGCCGCTTTCAGAGTGACAGAGATGATTTAAAATCCCGGTCCTGGTTTTATCTACACCTTAAATGATGGAGCTATTTGTTGGAAAAGTTCCAAGCAAGAAACCACGGCAGACTCGCTACCGAGGTTGAATACATAGCAGCTTCAGAAGCAGCTAAGGAGGCAGTATGGATCAAAAAGTTCATTGGTGAACTTGAAGTGGTTCCTAACATTGTTGAACCAATACTTTTGTATTGTGACAACACCGGAGCTATAGCTCAGGGCAAAGAACCCAGGTCTCATCAGAGATCCAAACATGTGCTCCGCAAGTATCACCTCATCCGAGAAATTGTTCAAAGAGAAGATATAAAAATGGACTACGTTCCCACGATGATAATTTGGCCGATTCTTCGACAAAGGGACTTTCTCGTAGAAAGCATGATAGTCATTATGAGTCATTAGGTTTGATTCGTCGACCTGATTGGCTCTAGGCCAAGTGGGAGATTGTTAGTATGTAGGTGTCCTAGAGACAATCTGTTGAACACCTTGTACTATTTGATATTTCATGATTTATATATTTGAGCATAATTTATCTTTATCATATTTATGTCTCGCCTATATTTTATGGTTAATATGAGTTTAAAGATAAAGGCCCAAGGAATAGAATATGTGTTTACTCGATGATCTATGATAGGGATCATGATCATGAGGAATCGAGGACACTACATATCTATTGCTCAAACTTGTTCCTAGTCTTGAATCACCAAGAAAGGGCGTTGGTGATCTCAATAAGACTAAGATGACATCATCTACTTGTATAGTGATACAAGGTAGGACCTCATGGAATGCGAGGCATGTTGATGCCTTAGTGATGTCGTGGGTGTATCTCATTAGAGAACGATAAGATCGAACCGACCCATTGAGAGACTCCATAAGGATTCATTGTAGAGAGTATCATTGGATTTGTAATGCCTCTCATCGTTTGGTAGTGTTGATCATCTTAGACTTGAGGATGTCATCGAACACTATGTCCTAGAGTTATACTTTGACTATACAACTCTATCCGCTGAAAAAATGGGGAGAACAAGTGTACTTTCTTGGGTGTAACTTGAATACATGAGTATAGATGGACATCTTAAAGGACTTACATCCCCTACAAGGATTAGTTGTTCACAAGACCGGTAGGGCTTGGATGACTTCTAGTTGACTTTAATCTATGCATAGTAAGTGATCATGAAGAGTCATGATCCGCCTTAGAGTCAATAGAAGAATATTCCTCCTTACAGTAAAGCTACATTTAGTCAATCTAGAGAGGTGATACTCTATCCTTGCTTCTCAACTAAATATGAACAAACGTTAAAGGGATGATACATGCACAAGATCCAAATTAGAAAGGTAGATCACTTGATCAACTTGATTAGTTAAGGGATTAAAGCATTCTTTGTGTCTTATGTAGTCATTAGATAAATTGACCTATTAAAGGAGTTTAATTGGTTCAAGTTTATCTACGTCGATGAATTAATCGCAATAATGGGTCACACACTAAGATTATTCTTGATTGCATAGTTTAGCAAGTTTGGACCAATAATTGTTATTGGATTTTATCAAGAAATATTGATGTAATTGGGTTAGACTTCAAGCCCAATTATAAAGAGGATAAGAGATTAAGGATAATTTATGAATTATCAAATCTTATATCCAATCGGATTGGATAAAGATAATAATTAATTAATAATTATTCATTCATTTGAATAGTGTCAAATGAATAGTAAAGACTTATTCATATTTTACTACTCAAATAATAATTAATTATTATAATTAATTATAATAATATATATTATAAGAATTAATTATTCAATCACTTTGGAATAATTGATTTTTCGAGACTTTAGTTTGAAGTAGAAATGAATATGTATTTTTAAAGAAAATACGTGTAATGACGTTTAAAGAAAAACGTAATTACATCGCAAAAGAAGAAGCTTGTGCATTTTCCAACTACTATAAATAAGATTCATTTCCTTCATTTCAAACTACACACCTCTTCTAAACTTCTCTCCTCTCTCTTCCTCTTAAGGAAGTTCTTTTCTAAGCGCTCTAGTAGTCTTTATACCTTGAGTAAAAGTTAAACACTTAAGCCTTCCACTTGCTTCATCGCTAGCAAAGATCCAAGGAGACGCAGGATTGAGGAGAAGGAGTTCTCATTTGCGATCGGAGATAATCGTGTGGATCAACGTTAGAGGACATCATACTTTTCTTTGACGTCTTCAAGTGATCACGGTATTCCCGAAACCCGTATGTGTTTTAACGAGCGGATCCTAAATATGTATTATAAAGAGTTATGACACGTGTTCTTGGTTAATAGAATAGTATTTCCAATAATAGCGAAAAATATTATTTACCGTATCGAGTCAAGATTTTAAAGTATGCTCTGTGGATCGCAGCTTAGTCGATCTGTCACATCGATAAAAGAATTAATCTCAAAGGTAAATATTATTTACCGTATAAAAAAATTATTTACGTGCAAGAAAAAATTATTTACCTTTACGGTAAATATTATTTACTTTGGCACGGTAAAAAGATTTTTACCGTTACTATTCACATGAATAGTAATTTACTATTCACGCAAAAAAATTATTTACCTTTACGGTAAATATTATTTACTAGTACGGTAAAAAGATTTTTACCGTTACTATTTACATGAATAGTATTTACTATTCACATGAATAGTAAATTTGCAACGTGGGTTCCGAAATACGTGAAAAATTTTGTTTTACAACCTCGTAACTTATTGCTTGAATGTCGCCAGAACCGATTTTAACCTTCAGTGGTATCGGAGCAAGGCTCGTTCTACCGCAAACACGTGGGGTTATTCTTATTGAATTTTCAAAAGGAGTTTTGATGTCTACGCTTTGTGAACAAGATTTTGAATCTTGATTATAAAATATGGTTAATCATCAAAGTGTCGATCTTTATCGTAGATGATTGATGGTTATTTGGGATTTGCAAATTGTTTGTATATTTGTTTCTATCATTTTTGTAGGAACAAAGTTTTATGAGTTTAAATTTCAAAGTTTTGAATTTTGAAATTACGACTAGTATGCGTGATAAGACAAGCTGCATTAAATTAACTATGAGATAGTTAGTAAGTTTATATGTCTAATTATGCATGTAAGATAAAATTAATTATGTGATAATTAGTTTTATTATATGATGAGACGAAAAGAATCCTCGTGAAAATTATCTAGCATGTTTGATTGTCTCCCATCATTGGTGGCATTTAAATCCGCTTCTAAATGGTAGTCTTTCTCAGCTCATTAAGACATATTGTTTCGTTGGGTAACGATGCCATTTGAAGTGAATTACACTTAAATCCCTTTGACATGGTAGTACTTTCTCTAGCTCGCTAAGACCTATCATTTCATCGGGTAATAGTGCAAGGACACTTAGGATGATGGTTTGTCTTGACAAGATGTATAGTCTGCGGCTCATTGTAGGTCTATGCATTTAAGGCAATGATGCCAGGTTGTTACATAGTGATGTGACACTAAGTGACAAGATGTTGTCAACCCGATGATCTAAGAAAGACATGGAGATGTTGTTGATTAACCCACTAGACAAGTTGGTTTTGCGGCTCATTAAAACTAATGACTCTAGTCGTTCTCTTAGCCACTACGTTTATTCTTTATGAAGGATAACCCTAAATCAATAACTGAGGATTATTGATTTTAGAGAAAAAATAGTGGGAGGGCCATATACATTTAAAGTCTCTATATTTGGTTGTTTAAATTTCATGAAATACTCATATAAGTCCATTTTTATCTATTTCAGAATTTGTGCTAATGGCTGGAACTTTTAATTTGCGCTCTATTCTGGATACTAATAAGTTAACTGGACCAAACTTTTTGGACTGGTATCGGAATGTAAAAATAGTTTTACGTTCTGAAAAGAAAGCTTATGTCATTGATTCTCCGATTCCTATTGCTCCTACCCAAGGGCAAGATGGGTATGATCGGTTTGACCGGGAGACCCATAAACAACACCAAGCGAGACAATGAGCGAGGCGGTTTGTATACTTGTTGGCGTCAATGTCTGCAGAGCTCAAACGTCGGCACGAGCATATGGATGCTCCCTCTATAATCTTGCATTTGCAAGAGCTTTATGATAAGCGGGAGGGAGGACGAACGCTTTGAGACCTCGAAAGAATGTTTGGCCGCAAGTTGGTGAGGGCATGGCGGTTGGACCACATGTTCTCAAAATGATTGGACTTATAGAGAAGCTTGCTTCTCTTGGTTTTATCATGGATAATGAGCCGAGTATTGACTTGGTCTTGCGTCTTTGCCACTTTCATTTAATGGGTTTGTGGTTAATTATTATATGAATAAGGTGGAATCAACACTTCCCGAATTGTTGAATCTATCGACCACCGCTTGAGGGTGCCATTAAAAGAACAGGGACCCAAGCTCTTCTGATTGATGGGTCTTCTAAGGGCAAGGGCAAGTCTGTACAGACAGACAAGTTCAAACCCAAAGGAAAGCCCAAGAAAGAGAAGGGTAAGGGAAAGGTAAAGGGAAATCAAATGACAAAGCTTCGCTTTGTATGCTTCCATTGTCAAAAAGAAGGACATTGGAAGAGGAACGCCCATTGTACCTTGCGAGCCTCGAGGGAAAGAAGCATGGTGATGTTTACGCCTCGGTATGTTCACTATAGAAATTAATTTTTCAAGTGTTGATTCAGCTTCATGGGTATTAGATACCGGTTGTGGTTCTCATATCGCAATTTGTTGCGGTACTAAAGAATCCTAGAAAGTTGAACAAGAATGAGGTAAATCTCCGTGTCGGGAATGGAGCAAGAGTTCTTTGCATTAGCCGTAGGAGATGTAGATCTTGTATTGCCTACGGGCCTTGTATTGCACTTGAATAATTGTTTTTATGTTCCTTCTATTTCCCGAAACATAATATCTATTTCCGGTTTGGAACAATCTGGTTTTCACTTTATAATAAAAGATGGCAAGTTTTCTATCATTATGAATGATCTTGTTTATGCTTGCGCATCAAGAGTGAATGGGTTATATGTTTTGGATTTAGAATCGAATAGTGAAATTCTTAACGTTCAAGTTAATAAGAAACCAAGATTAAATAATCGATCATATCTTTGGCACTTGTAGGTTGGGACACATTAATGAGACAAGATTGTCTAAACTCCATCAAGATGGATATCTAGATTCCATGGATTTAGAATCCTATGGGCCTTGTGAATCTTGTTTGGCTGGAAAGATGACAAAGACCAAGCTTGAAAAGCTTGTGAGTCATAGAGCCAATGAGTTGTTGGAACTCATTCATTCTGATGTTTGTGGGCCCATGTCTACACAAGCTAGAGGAGGATATTCCTATTTTATCACCTTTACTGATGATAAGTCAAGATTCGGATATGTGTATCTTATGAAACACAAATCTGAGGCCTTTGAAAAGTTCAAAGTGTTCAAGAATGAAGTAGAGAAACAACTTGGCAAGATGATTAAGACACTTCGATCGATCGAGGTGGCGAATATCTCGAGTCGGGAGTTTCGGATTATTTAAGAGAGAATGGGATTCTTTCACAGTTGACGGCTCCATACACACCACATCAAAATGGCGTGTCTGAAAGGAGAAACCGAACCTTACTTGATATGGTACGGTCTATGATGAGTAGTACGAAGCTCCCAAAATCATTTTGGGGATTCGCCTTAAATACGGCAATATACCTTCTTAATAGGGTTCCATCAAAATCTGTTCAGACTACTCCATATGAGATATGGAAGGGTCGGAAACCCAACTTGAGTTATCTCAAGGTGTGGGGTTGTCCGACTTATGTCAAGACCACTAACATCGATAAATTAGGGGCTAAGAGCACTTTGTGCTATTTTGTAGGATATCCCAAGGGAACTAAGGGATACTACTTTTCTTGTCACGAGGATTACAAAGTGTTTGTATCCAAGAATGCTATATTTCTTGAGGAGGATTTACTTTCTCGAGTAGATAGTAAGAGTAAGGTAGAACTTGAAGAAATTCAAGACCTACAGGAACAGATAACAGAGCCCGAGTCTGTTGATCAGGCGATGCCTCTACTAGAGGTTGTAGACACCCAGCCCTAAAGGACTTCTAGGATTAGTCATCCACTTGACAGATATGGTTTTGTGATTGAGAATCAACAAACCGTTGAGGATGACAAACCTACTTCCTACACTGAGGCGATCAAGGATGTTAACTCCTTAAAATGGAGTAAAGCCATGGAATCTGAAATAGATTCGATGCATGAAAACAAGGTATGGACCTTGGTTCCACCACCTGAGGGAATAGTTCCTATTGGGTGTAAGTGGGTCTTCAAGAAGAAGAGTGATGCTGATGGCAACATTCAAACCTATAAAGCTAGGTTGGTTGCGAAAGGTTATCGTCAAAGGCAAGGTATTGACTACGATGAAACTTTTTCGCCTGTTGCTATGATCAAATCTATTAGGATCATGCTAGCTATAGCTGCATATTATGATTATGAAATTTGGCGAGATGGATGTCAAAACCGCCTTCTTAAATGGTTTTTTGAAGGAGGAAGTGTATATGACACAACCTGAAGGTTTTGAATCTAAAGGCCAAGAGCATATGGTATGCAAACTTCAGAAATCAATATATGGGCTTAAGCAAGCTTCCAGGAGTTGGAATCTTCGTTTTGATGAAGTTGTTAAGAGTTATGGCTTCATAAAGAATGAAGATGAACCATGTGTTTACAAGAAGGTTAGTGGGAGTAATGTTGTTTTCCTTGTGCTGTATGTGGATGACATATTGCTTATTGGAAATGACATTCCTATGTTCTGATCTACTAAAATTTGGTTGTCGAAAAACTTCACCATGAAGGATTTGGGAGAAGCGACCTATATACTTGGTATTAAGATCTATAGAGATAGATCTAAAAGGTTGCTAGGGTTATCCCAATCTACGTACATAGATAAGATGCTAAAGAGGTTTAGCATGGAAGGGTCGAAAAGGGGTTTTCTTCCCGTCAATCATGGAATTCATCTTTCCAAAGCCATGTGTCCTAAGACACAAGAGCTAAGGAAAAACATGGAGAGGATTCCATATGCATCTGCAATGGATCCATCATGTATGCTATGCTATGTACGAGACCGAGATGTCTCTTATGCTTTGAGCATTACAAGCGAGATACTGGTGACCCTGGAGAAGGTCACTTTGGACATTGTAAAGACGATCCTAAAGTACTTAAGAAGGACTAAGGATCAGTTTACGTTTATGGTGGTTGTGATGAGTTGAAAGTGAAAGGGTTCATCGATGCCGGTTTCGAGTGACGAGATGATTTAAAATCCCAGATCTGGTTTTATCTACACCTTAAATGGTGGAGCTATTTGTTGGAAAAGTTCCAAGCAAGAAACCACGGCAGACTCTGCTCACAGAGGTGAATACATAGCGAGCTTCAGAAGCAGCTAAGGAGGCAGTATGGATCAAAAAGTTCATTGGTGAACTTGAAGTGGTTCCTAACATTGTTGAACCAATACTTTGTATTGTGACAACACCGGAGCTATAGCTCGGGGCAAAGAACCCAGGTCTCATCGAGAGATCCAAACATGTGCTCCGCAAAGTATCACCTCATCCGAGAAATTGTTCAAAGAGAAGATATAAAAATGGACTACGTTCCCATGGATGATAATTTGGCCGATTCTCTGACAAAGGGACTTTCTCAGAGAAAGCATGATAGTCATTATGAGTCATTAGGTTTGATTCGTCGACCTGATTGGCTCTAGGCCAAGTGGGAGATTGTTAGTATGTAGGTGTCCTAGAGACAATCTGTTGAACACCTTGTACTATTTGATATTTCATGATTTATATATTTGAGCATAATTTATCTTTATCATATTTATGTCTCGCCATATTTTATGGTTAATATGAGTTTAAAGATAAAGGCCCAGGAATAGAATATGTGTTTACTCGATGATCTATGATAGGGATCATGATCATGAGGAATCGAGACACTACATATCTATTGCGCAAACTTGTTCCTAGTCTTGAATCACCAAGAAAGTTGGTGATCTCAATAAGACTAAGATGACATCATCTACTTGTATAGTGATCTAATTAGGGACCTCGTGGAATGCTTGGGCATGTTGATGCCTTAGGCGATGTCGTGGGTGTATCTGTTAGAGAAACGAGATAGCATTTGAATCGACCATTGAGAGAGACTCCACGGGATTCATTGTAGAGAGTATCATTGGATTTGTAATGTCTCTCATCGTTTGGTAGTGTTGATCATCTTAGACTTGAGGATGTCATCGAACACTATGTCCTAGAGTTATACTTTTACTTGTCAACTCTATCCGCTTTGAAAAATGGGGAGAAACGATGATGTACTTTCTTGGTGTAACTTGAATACATGTGAGTATAGATGGACGTGCGAAAGAACTTTACGGTCACTCCCTGAGGATTAGTTGTTCACAAGACCGGTAGAGGCTTGGATGACTTAGTTGACTCGGGAATCTATCGTAGTAAGTGATCATGAAGAGTCATGATCCGTCTTAGAGTCAATAGAAGAATATTCCTAGTTACGTGTAAAAGCTACATTTAGTCAATCTAGAGAGGTGATACTACTTATCCTTGCTCTCACTAAATATGAACAACGTTGTAAGGGATGATCATGACAATGTCAAATTAGAAAGGTAGATCACTTGATCAACTTGATTGGTTACGGGATTATGGCATTCTTTAGTGTCTTATGTAGATCATTAGATAAATTGACCTATTAAAGGAGTTTAATTGGTTCAAGTTTATCTATGTCGATGAATTAATTAGCAATAGGTCACACACTAAGATTATTCTTGATTGCATAGTTTAGCAGTTTGACCAATAATTGTTATTGGATTTTATCAAAATTATTGATGTAATTGGGTTAGACTTATTTACGATTATAAAGAGGATAAGAGATTAAGGATAATTTATGAATTATCCAAAACTATCCGATCAGGATTGGATAAAGATAATAATTAATTAATAATTATTATTCATGTGAATAGTGTCGAATGAATAGTAAAGTCTTATTCATATTTTACTAATAATGAATAATTAATTATTATAATTAATTATAAAAGATATATTGAAAGAATTAATTATTCAAGAATCACTTTTGGAATAATTGATTTTTCAAGAGCGGCTTTGGATTTGAAGTAGAAATGAATATGTGGGCTTTTTAAAGAAAAACGTGTGCTACGCGTTTAAAGAAGAAACGTAATTAGTGGCATTGAAAGAAGAAGCTTGTGGCCACATTTATTCATTGTTTATAAATAGCGTTAATTTCCTTCATTTCAAACACCTCTTCCTTCTCTCCTATATATATTCCTCTTAAGGAAGTTATATTAAAGGCTTTCTAGTAGTCTTTATAGTCTTGAGGTAAAAGTTAAACACTTAAGCCCTCGCCACTTCTTCTATTGGCGTCCAGAGGCGAGACGGATTGAGGAGAAGGAGTTACCGTTTGCAATCGGAGATAATCGTGTGGATCAACGTTAGAGGACATCATCTTTTCTTTTGACGTCTTCAAGTGATCACGGGTATTCGCGAAACCCCGTATGTGTTTTAACGAATGATCCTAAATATGTATTATAAAGAGTTATGAGTTACGTAGTTCTTGGTTAATGAGAATAGTATTTCCACGTAAATGCAAAAATATTATTTACCGTATCGAGTCAAGATTTTAAGAGTATGCTCTGGGATGACTTAGTCGATCTGTCACATCGAGAAAAGAATTAATCTCGGCGGTAAATATTATTTACCGGCGCGATAAAAAAAATATTTACCGGTGCGATAAAAAATTATTTACCTTTACGGTAAATATTATTTACTTGGCACGGTAAAAAGATTTTTACCGTTACTATTCACATGAATAGTAATTTACTATTCACGCAGTAAAAATTATTTACCTTTACGGTAAATATTATTTAATATATTTGCTTGATACGGTAAAAAGATTTTTTTCACCGTTACTATTTACATGAATAGTATTTACTATTCACATGAATAGTAAATTTGCAACGCGTGGGTTCATAAAATCTTGAAAAATTTTGTTTAGATAAATTACCTATTAAAGGAGTTTAATTGGTTGAGTTTATCTACGTCAAGAATCAATTGGTACCAATAATCACACACTAAGATTATTCTTGATTCTTAAATTAGCAAGTTTGGATCAATAAATGTTATTGGGCTTTTGTAAGATATTGGTATAATTGGGTTGAACTTGGCCCAATTATAAAGAGGTTAGGAGATTAAGGGTAATTTATGAATTATCCAAATCTATATTTCAATCGTGATTGAATAAAGATAATAATTAATTAATGGTAAATCATTCATGTGAATAATTGTCAAGTGAATAGTGCTATTCATCTTTTACTATTCATGAATAATTAATTATTAATTAATTATGAGAAGACTTTCTAAAAGAATTAATTATTCGAATCACTTTAATAATTGATTTTTCAAAAGACTTTTGGAAGTTTGGTAGAAATGAATATGTACACATTTAAAGAAGAACACGTACTTCACATTTAAAAGAAAATACGCGTAAAATTTCACATTGAAAGAAGAAGCACGTAGCGCGGTTACCATTGTTTATAAATGGCGATTCATTTCATTCATTTCATTCACACCTCTTCTCTCTTCTCTCCTCTCTTCCTCTTAAGGAAGCTTCTAGCCAAGTAGTTTTATAGTCTTGAGGTAAAAGTTCCAAACACTGTTCCTCCACTTCTTCTTGCTTAAGAAGATCCAAGCGAGACGTGATTGAGGAGAAGGAGTTACCATTTTGCGATCGTAGATAATCGTGTGGATCAACGTTAGAAACATCATACTTTTCGACGTCTTCTGTGATCACGGTATTCCTGAAACCACGTATGTGTTTTAACGAGCAGATCCTAAATATGTATTATAAAGAGTTATGATGCAGTACTTGCCTTTGGTTACGTGAGAATAGTATTTCCACGTAGTGATAAATATTATTTACCGTATCGTAGTCAAGATTTTCTCGAAAGTATGCTCGCGATTAACCTTAGTCTCGATCTCGTCACATCGAAAAGAATTAATCTCGTGCGTAAATATTATTTACCCATGATAAAAATTATTTACCGGTAAGAAAAATTATTTACCTTTATGGTAAATATTATTTATCAGTACGGTAAAAATATTTTTACCGTTACTATTCACATGAATAGTAATTTACTATTCACGCAAAAAATTATTTACCTTTGCGGTAAATATTATTTACTTGTACGGTAAAAAAAGATTTTTTCTTTACTATTTGCATGAATAGTAATTACTATTCACATGAATAATGAATTTACAACGTGGTTCCGCAAATACCTAAAAAATTTTGTTTTACAATCTCGTGAACTTATTGCTTGAATGTCAAGCAAGAACCGATTTTAACCTTCAAGACGGGTCATACAACGGATAGTTGTTGGGATTTGAGGATGCGGTTGAAAAAAATTTCCGGAAGGAAAACTCCGTCAATACGTCATCCGTGACGCAAGGGCGGAAAAATAACAAGCGACAAGGGGTAGGAGCAAGAGTCCGCCTCGAGAAGAAAAGGTGAGGTCGAAAAAGAAAGCAAATGGCGCGATGACGAGTTCCTCGACTCCAAATATGATTGCAACGTCATCGGTGGAGGTTTAAGAGGTGGAGGAGATTCAATGAGTCGCCCGAAAATATTTAAGGGGTCCTCTCTATCGGGGACCACCCGGAGTTCAAGAAAGATTCCACCAAGTCGAAACCTCCAAAAGACTCGTTTCACCGAGAGAAGATCCGAAGGATCTAGCGCTCGGTCATCATGACGGGTTGGTAATAACTGGGACACCGGTTAACCGCGTGTTAAAAATATTTTTTTCGATAATGGTAGTATGGTGGACATAATTCTTTGGGATGCCTTCAAACGCATGATGTTTGATTCGAAAGATTTGAAATTGTGTAAGACAACCCTGACGGGTTTCAATGGACAAGATACTGTCCCAGGGTATGTAGACCTCAAGTTAAGTCTAGGGATGAAGGAAGCGTTTAGGGCCAGTGAACGTATCGATTCATCGTAGCCGATTTCCCTTCCTCGTACGACATCATCCTGGGGCGACCTACCATACACAACTGGGATATGTTGGTGTCCTCAAAACACCAGCAATTGAAGTTGGTAAACAAAAAGAATCAAGTTGTTACCGTGAGGGGTGATCAAAAGGCGTCTCGACAGTGTTACTTTGAGACAGTTAAAGGAAGCAGAAATGATCCGGCATTGATACCCCGAGAAGAAGGGAGCAAGTCCTCCAAATCTGAGTTAAAAGGAAAGTCGGTCAATCTAGTGGAGCTAGATTTGCGCGAGGAGGAAAAGATGCAAAAGATAGAACCGAATGGCGAGCTAGAAGACCTCGTATTGAGCACGTAACTAGGGCAAGTTACTAAAATCGGCAAAGCATTGGAACCGAGGTTCGTGCGCGCTTGAAGATTTTTTGAAGAGTAACAAAGATGTGTTTGTGTGGCAACCATTCGAGATCCCCGGGGTAGATCCCAATTTTTGCCGCCATAAGTTGGCAATTCACCGGATCCATCCCGTAGCTCGAAAAAAGAAAAATTGGTGAAGACAGAGGTAAAGCTTTGGAAGCACATGTACAAGAGCTGTTGAAAGCGGGTTCATCCGGGAGGTGCGGATACCATATGGTTGTCCAACCTCGTCATGGTTAAAAAACCTAATGGCAAATAGTAGGTATGCATAGATTATAAGGATTTAAACATGGTGTGTCCAAAAGACTCTTTTTCCAATGCCAAGTATAGACCAGTTGGTTGATAACTTGTTCGGTTTTTAAATTACTCTCTTTTATGGATGCATACTCCGGTTACAATCAAATTGCCATGCATCCTAGGATCGGGAGACAACCGTTCATCACCGAGAAGGCCAATTATTGCTATAATGTCATGCCTTTCTGGCCCAAGAATGCAAGGGCCACTTACCAAAGGATGATGAATCGAGTGTTTGAGGATCAATCGGGAAGGAATGTAGAAGTCTACATAGATGACATGATCGTCAAATCTTTGTAAGTAGCTGACCATGTACAAGATTTGCGGCAGACATTTGATAAGCTAAGAGAATACCGGATTCGTCTCAACCTGGCAAAGTGTGCTTTTGGTGTCCTGGGCCGGAAAATTTTTAGGTTTTTTAACTGCACGCACAGGGAATTGAGGGCACTCGGATAAATGTCAAGCCGTGCTAGACATGAAAGCGTCAAGAAACAAGAAGGAAGTCCAACAGCTGACGGGGAGATTGGCGGCATTAACCATATTTTTGCCAAAGTAAGCTGAAAATTCTTTTCCATTTTTAAAGTTGTTAAAGAATGAGGCTCCGGCAATGGAACCCCCGAAGTGTGAGGGGCTTTTTCAAAGATTAAACGATTAAGTGTGTATCTCGCTCGCCCGATTTTGTCTAAACCTGAGTCGAGAAAGTTTAATTTTGTATATGTCTGTCGACGAAGAGGTCAGTAAGTGCCGTCTTGGTCGGACGAGAATGGTCAAGTTCCCATTTACTTTCGTAAGTCGAGCCCTACAAGGCTCGGGTGATATCAAAAGTTGGAAAAAATGGCTTTTGCCTTACTCATTGCAGCAAGGCTATTACATCCATACTTCCAGAGTCATCCGATTGTAGTGCGAACAAGTCAACCAATACGGCAAATCCTTCATAAGCCAGATTTGGCGGGGCGAATGGTCAGCTGGGCTATCGAATTATTCGAGTTTGATATAGCTTACGAAGCCTGGCTTGCCATCAAGTCACAAGCATTGGCGGATTTCATCATGGAGCTAACCCCACCAGAAGGTGGGGAGAAAGAAGATTACCACACTTGGAAACTATTTGTTGATGGGTCATCCAACATAAATGGAAGCAGAGCTGGATTATGATAGAGTCCAAAGGGGTGGCGCTAGAACATTCCTCCATTTCAACTTCTCGATTTCCAACAATCAGCCGAGTATGAGGCCCTAATCGCCGACTACTTCAGGCTAAAGAGAATGGAGCTAAGAGAGTTCATGTTTCTACTGATTCCCAGTTGGTGGCATCCCAGATAGAAGGAACCTACCAGGATAAAGGTCCTTTGATGATAAAATATTTGAGAAAGGTTAAACAGATTATGGCTGACTTCGATAAAGTGACCGTGGTACATATCCCAAGAGGGGAGAATATTAAGGCGGATATTTTGTCTAAATTGGCAAGTACGAAGAGCCCCGGAAACTACCGCATGATCATCCAAGAAAGTCTCATTAAACCAAGTCAGCGTGTGATGATAATCTCGGAAGCAAATGACTGGAGAAAGCTGATCGCCGACTATCTTGAGAGAAGGATCCGCCCATTGAGCCATAGAAGCTAATAAGAATAGCGGCCTCGTATTCAATGGTAGACGATGAGTTATATTGAAAAGGTTTTCATTCCCCAATGATGAAATGCCTTGATTCGCTCAAGGATATGTATTGTCTCGAGATTCATGAGGGAATTAGTAGACACTATATGGGTGCCAAGGCGTTAGCTCGGAAAGCCGTGCGAGCCGATTACTTTTGGCCTACGATGGCGTGATTCCAAGGATCATGTGCGCAAATGCGATAGTTGTCAGAAGCATGCCAACGTAATACGGACTCCGCCGTCAGAATGAACGCCTATTTTGGGTCTGTGGTCGTTCTACAAATGGGGCATTGATTTGTTAGGACCATTTAAGATGGCCCCAGGGGAGCTGCGATGGCTTATAGTAGCCGTGGATTATTTTACTAAATGCATAAAGGCAGAACCGCTGGCAACAATTACGTCGGCTCGAGTGCAGAAATTTCTTCAAAGAAATGTTATATCCCGGTTTGGGATTCCAGCTAAGATTGTCACAGATAACGGAACCCAGTTCATTGATAAGGGTTTCCAAGAGATGGTAGCCTACTTCCATATCAAGCAGCATTTTACTTCCGTAGAACATCCGCAATCCAACGGAAAAGATGAAGCGGCCAACAAAGTCATTGTTGACGGGCTGAGAAAGATGATGGAGGAGGCAGGGTTGAATTGGGTGGAACAACAGTATTGTCTTGTGTGGACATCGCACCGGCGTTCGCCGACGGCAAGAATCGAGGAAACCCCTTTAGACTTACTTATGGATGTGAAGCGATGATCCCAGGTTGAAATCGGTGAACCCTCATAGAAGAGAATTAAGGCTCTACGAGGAGGAGACGAAAATAGCAAAGAAATTGTAGTAGAGTTGGACCTCATCGATGAAGTCGAGTCACGGTGCATTGCCGAGAGTTGGCCGCCAAGAAACTAATTGCTAATCGGTATAATAGGCAGATTAGACCTCGATCTTTTGATAAGGGAGATCTCGTCCTACGGTGAGCCGACGTAGGCAACAAGAATGCCGACCAAGGAAACTTGTGGCAAATTGGGAAGGCCCATATCGGGTGACAGAGAATCTTGGCAAAGGTGCTTATAAGCTCGAGACGCTAAAGAGGAAGGCTATCAAAAGAACATGGAACGCAGATAAGTTGAAGGCGTACTATAGCTGAGAACTAAGTTCCATCAAGAGGCGGCATTGTCCCAAGTTTATATAGAGTTTTTCAATTCGAGATTATCCAGAGGCGATGTAACCGCGGTTTTATTACTACAAGAAATTATATAATGACGGCATTGCTGCCAAGCTCGTTTGAATTAATGAATTTTGGGTCAAGGAACCCATTTTTCGAAATCACGTGATGACATTGCGGCCAATTCTATAAACATGTATGAATTCGAGGTAAAGAAACCCGTTTTCGAAAATCATGTCCAAGTTAAACATGTATGAATTCGCGGTAAAGAAACTCGTTTTCGAAAATCATGTCCAAGTTAAACATGTATGAATTTGTGGTAAAGAAACTCGTTTTCAAAAATCATGTCCAAGTTAAACATGTATAAATTCACGGTAAAGAAACCCGTTTTTGAAAATCATGTCCAATTTAAACATGTATGAATTCGTGGTGAAGAAACCAGTTTTCGAAAATCATGTCCAGGCCAAACATGTATGAATTCATGGTAAAGAAACCAGTTTTTGAAAATCATGTCTAAGGCCAAACATGTAGGAATTCATGGTAAAGAAACTAGTTTTCGAAAATCATGTCCATGGCTAAACATGTATAAATTCATGGTAAAGAAACAAGTTTTTGAAAATCATGTCGAAGCTAAACGTGTGTAAAACCGGGTTTCATGAATCATGTTTGCTAAAGTTCAAGACCCATGAGGCCGAGATAGGATAAGTCATCAGGGATAATGAGCATGCTATGGTGGGTTAACAAAAACTCCCGATGATGCGATAAATATGTTGTGAAGATCTAACTCGAAGAAATACTCGGGTCTGATGAGCAATACTAAACATTCGCAAGTAAAAAGGATGTAAGTACTTTTCATTAAATTAGATCTATTATATCGTGAAATTGCAGGAGCATCCAACAACTGCATGAATATTCAAACTTCAAAATCAAAGTAAGTAAAGGGATTCGGTCATAAAGTGTCCTGAATTACACGGAGGAAGGCGATTATCAGTCAAAAGCCAAGGATATTGGCACCGTACATGAGCCTAGGAGGAAGGAGCTTGTTCTTCTTCGTCTTCATCTTCATCTTCATCTGCCCCAGCAGGGATCAATTTTCCTTTCCCGCTGACATAGGCTTAGTAGTGCAGTCCGGATGTGTTTAAGGTGACCTCGAGATTTAAAACTCGGATTTGCGCCACAACATTGTCAAACGATTGTACGGCCGCACTGGCATATTCAGCGATCTGGGCCTTGGCGCGAGATAATTCGGCCTTAACCCCACCAAGTTCTTCATCCTTAGTCTTCAGCAGGTCTCTAAAATGGTCTTCATCAGACTGCACTTTCTCCACAAGTAGCATATCATTTGTATGCACGTCCTCCAGGCGGTGGATATCCAAATTGGCCATCGTCAGTTGATCCTCGACTTGGGATAGGCTTGTAATACCCCCAAATTTCTAACAATTATAATGACATAAAATTGTAATGATTTTTATAAATAATTACTGAAAGTCAAATTAAACTACTTTGGGAAGTGTTATCGCCGCACTTGTACGGGGACAAGTGCAAGGCTAACTTATTAACATAAATCCGAACTTAAATAAATGTATTTTATTCGAACAAAGAAAATAAAAGTAAATAAAATAAAAACTAGCTAAAATCACCGAACGTTCTTCCTCACTTCTCCCCGCTAGCCCCAACCTTTAGAAGGCGTTTCTTGAAAATCTGCTCCCCCCGAAGGATCATCGCACCATGAACACAAAAATCAACAAAGCCGGTAGTCCTAATAAAACACAATTTAAATGGCTCAAATATATTAATCAAATCATATATATATAATCATATGATAATTGCATCAAATATTATTCATTATATTTTAAAATTTATTTAGACCCGGAAACCCCGCCTATTTAGTGGGAAGAGAACTATGGTAGACCCGGGAAACCCTCCAGTCTACCCGGTGACCCAGGAAACCATATCAGTCACAATTAATCAAATTGGCCATAAAACATTTCGTCCTAGTGTGCACACCTCTTCCCAAAGTTGCTACTAATGTCCTAGGAAACCCCGCGTACACCACTTTAAAAAGAACGGATATCATCGCTTCACATTAAATAATATATCTATAGGCATAAAGCCTAGGGGTTGTGTTCATCACTTTAGGAGGTACCATCTCAAAGCTATCCTCCCACGATTAAATTATTTCAATCACACAAAAAGATGGATTTCTCAAATTTACGAAACCAAACCGAATATATATATACTGCTATTTGTCAGTTACGAAAACCTAGGCAAAACCATTTTAAAAGGGTACATGTATATATTTTAACACAGGTACAGATTGAACAACTTGAAAAGGATATATATATATAGACAAAAGCCGAAGCACCATATAAAATTCTAACAGGAGAAGAAATGACATTCACCGAGAAGATAGGCTTTGAGTTTTAAACATATGGCAACTTTAAAGAATTAGCCGCATCATGAATTTTTCTCAATCAATAAGAACTTCAAAACAAGTGTTGACAAACAATGACACAAAATATATTTAAAAATTGGTGCAAAATCCGACGGCTATTATCATGAAGTCTAGTCTATTAAGTTATTGATATATATATATATGTGTGTGTGTGTGTGTGTGTGTGTGTGTGTGTGTGTGTGTGTGTGTGTGTTTGTGTGTGTGTGTGTGTATCTTTCCTCAATGCACCTAACTAGGAGAAAATGTATGGAAAGAGGGAAAAAATGCAGCTTCATTGAACTTGTAGGTTTCATCCACAAATAAAACAATCGAGGCACCCAAAGGCATATATATACATATACAAATGCAACGATACATTTAGCGACACATTTAAGGGTTTTTCACAAAATCGAGACCGGCATGTAACAATTAACTCCTATTGTTCTAGGGATTAGGATTACCTGGTCTCCGTTTTTGCTAATCTCCTTGAAGAATAATTTCATGTAGAGTAAGAATAGAGGAAGTAGTAGAGGAGTATGGAGCGTTAGCTAGGGTTAGGTTAGACCTCTAACTATAATTAATCAATCAAGGTGTGAATTTAATGTGACTTAATTAGTTGACAAGTAGTGGACTTATTACCTAAAACATCTTTCTTAGTGTATAAGCTGAAAATTCCTAAGGTAATTAGGACTAGGAGTATTTAGCCCACCAAGGCTAGATTAAAAAAAATGTTATTGCTATTAATAATAATCTGGGGTATTACATTCTACCCTCCTTAAAATAAGTTTTGTCCTCGAAACTTAATTGAGTACAAATAATAAACCAACATCTTGTATTTTTTTAAAAATAAAAATTCCATCATTCTTCATTATTCAAAATAATTCACAAAATAAATTCTAATTGAGTACAAACAATAGTAATTATTTATTATTCAACCTAGGTTCTACTTGGGTTCGCTTTTGATACTAACTCAAGGGATCTAAGATCCCAGAGTTAAATAAATAAATAAGTACAAAAAAAAATAAACGTGAGAGATTGGTAGTGAAAGAGTTATTTTCTTGTCTTTTAAAAATGATTTATTTTCTTTGAAATTCTAATAATTGTTTGTTGGAAATTATTTTGTGACTCGTTATGTGATTATTATTGACTTGTGAATTTTATTTAGAAGGAGATGTTGGAGAGGTAATTAGAATTTATTTTGTGAATTATTTTGAATAATGAAGAATGATGGAATTCTTATTTTTAAATACAAGATGTTGGTTTGTTGTTTGTACTCAATTAAGTTTCGAGGACTTAAACTTATTTTAAGGAGGGTAGAATGTAATACCCCGATTATTATTAATAGCAATAACCTTTTTTTAATATAGCCTTGGTGCGGGTCAATACTCCTAGTCCTAATTGCCTTAGGAATTTTCAGCTTATACACTAAGAAAGATGTTTTAGGTAATAAGTTCACTACTTGTCAACCAAGTCACATTAAATTCACACCTTGGTTGATTGATTGAATTTAATATAACCTATTAATGAGTTGGCAATAGTTAAAGAGCCAAGCCTATAGCTAACCCTAATTTAAAAATATAAATAGAGGTCTAACCTAACCCTAGCTAACGCTCCATACTCTTCTTCTCTTCTACTACTTCTTCTATTCTTACTCTGCGTCAAACTATTCTTCTAGGAGGTTAGCAAAGACGGAGACCAGGTAATCCTAATCCCTAAAACAATTTTTTGGTTCCTTAATTGTTCCCAGTTCTTGCGTCTCGTGCTATTCTTTCTTTGCTTCTTTATTTTCGTCCCTGTGTACGTCTTCCCTTTCGGTTTTGTTTAGGTTTTCCATTCGTTTTTGTCTTGATTACTACATATCCAACTGAAGAATACAAGGTTATTTATTCCTCTTGGTTTTATTCAATGGCACATGAGATGTCTTCCAAATCTACATATTTTTCTTCACGTGGGTTCCACTTTTCCTTTTTAATTCCTTTTGTTTGACCTTTCCACCAATTCATATATTGCCTCAGATTACATGATTCCATATATTGACCTTCTTGAATTGCGTGATGAACTTTTTGAAAAGCCATTACTCTTGAATATACATACATGTACGTCCTTTGTTTTTTTTTTTTGGAGTGAAACCTATATATATATCCTTTTCATGAATACATATATTATCGTACGCTCTTTTGGCTTTGTGCGTCGTTTTTTTTATTGAAACCTATAAGTGTCTTTCATTGATATAAATATATATGTATATAAATAATTTAATTGTGAGAGAATAGCTTTGGGATGGTACCTCCTAAAGTGATGAACACAACCCGTAGGCTTTATGCCTCCAATATATTATTTGATGTGAACTGATGATATCCGTTCTTCCCAAAGTGGTATCTGGCAGGTTTCCCGGGACACTAGTAGCAACTTTAGGAAGAGGTGTGCACACTACGACGAAATGTTTTATGGCCAATTTGATTAATTGTGATCGGATCGCAAGGTTTCCTGTCACCGGGTAGACTTGCAGGGTTCCTGGGTCTACCATGGTTATCTTCCCACTAAATAGACTGTCAAGGTTTCCCGGGTCTAAATAAATTTTAAAAGATAATGAATAATATTTGATGCAATTACCATATGATTATATATATTTGCTTTGATTAATATATTTGAGCCATTTAAATTGTGTTTTATTAGGATTACCAGCTTTGCTGATTTTTGTCTGTGTTCATAGGTCGCGATGATCCTTCTGGGGAGCAGAATTTCGGTGAAACAGTGCCAAGGGTTGGGGCTAGCGGTGAGAAGTGAGGAAGAACGTTCGGTGATTTTAGCTAGTTTTTATTTTATTTACTTTTATTTTCTTTGCTCTGAATAAAATATATTTATTTAAGTTCGGATTTATGTTAATAAGTTAGCCTTACACTTGTCCCCGTACAAGTGCGGCGGTAACACTTCCCAAAGTAGTTTATTTTGACTTTCAGTAATTATTTATAAAAATCATTACAATTTTATGTCATTATAATTGTTAGAAATTTGGGGGTGTTACAAAATGGTATCATGCAACTTGTCCTTCTCGGCCTTGGATGCCTGTAGTTCATCCCGAGCCTGGTCCCTCTCCTCGGTGACTTTCGTCACATCAGCACTATTCTTCAAAGTTGAAAGCTCCTGATTCAGGTTATCCCTCTCCATTGTCATTTGGCGTAAGTGGGTGGTGACCACGGCATATTTGATTTTGAGGACAACATAAGGCCGGAGTAGGGAGATGGCTTTGTAGCCTCTATCTTCCATATCGGCAATTTCCATTTTATCCGCTACAGAGAGGCCTGAAGATGCATGAAATCGGGTAGGAGGACGAACGACGTCTAACACCTCTTTTGTTACCTCGTGCTCCCAAAGGATGCCCTCGGTTTACGTCACTGGAGCAGGTGGGGTTTCGGTGAAGGACGGGGTTAAGGTTGTTTGTGTTTGCAAGTTGGGGGTTGGAGTTGTTGCAACTGGGGCATCCAGGACTTGTTTACCTTTGGATTTTTTGAAGCGCTTTCTCTACGCCCGATCCGCCCTTTGGCGCGAGCGTTTCCGCGAAGCTCCAACGGCGGTGTTTTCTTGGGTAGGAGCTGTTCGGCGGCTGCGGTAATAGGGCCACCTGAGGTCGAGAGAAATTTGGTTAGCCTCGGCTCCTCGACCCTCGGGAAGAGCCGCAAAATCCTGGCTTTCCCATATTTCGGCCTGCAAGACAAGAACCGGGATGTCAGTTCTATGATTAGAAAACATTGAAGAACATAATACTCAGGCTAAGGATATGTATAAATGTGTCCTCGTACTCGCCGCTGGTCACCGTCTGACCAAGGATGTGGCGATATAATCGGCTGGATCCAGGGGATTTTTCAGGCTACTGGCGAGCTTTAGAAGTTTTACGAGGGCCGCATCTTCGGTTTCAGTCATATTGGTGGGTTCCGGGGCAAAGTCTCCGGGTTTAAGTTCGTGGTGACGTATGGACCAGTATAAGGGAAATCTTTCTTCGACTTCCCCGGTTTTGACAATCCGAAGTAACCAGGGTACCTTTCCATTTTCGGCGACAACCTTTATAAAGGTTGGTTTGAAGTTTTTCCAGGAGTCGGTAAATGCTTTGAAAAGTTTACGATCCTAAATGCTTCGGAGTGAGGTCCAACCGAACCACGTCGTCTCACCTCGAGAAAGGACGTTGGTTTCTAGGGGAGAGAAGACATGAAAACTGGAACGGAACAGACTATTTTTAGCTCTTTACATAAATTTTTAAAAGCGATGGCGAATGCCCAGCCATTGGGAGGAAGTTGTGTAGGAGCAAGGTAAAGATGGTTTAGGAGGTGTATTTGAAAGTCGGTAAAAGGAAATCTCACGCCAAGTACAGTTATAACGTCTCGATAAAAATAAAAGTAAAGGGGATCACTATTCCTCGGCCGACAGGAAGCTACGGCTTCATCCTCTTGGGGCAACCGTATGGTATACCCCTCTCCATCCCAAGACCGAGTAAGGGGACATCAGCCGGGGTCATAGTGTTTTTAATACGTTTCACGCAGTTACTAATGGCTGGGCCTGGACCAACTGAAACTTGGGAAGAGCCGGATGAGACGGATTCCCCCGTCATGGATAGGTTGGTAGGATGCGAAGACGAAGCCATCTACACCTATAATAAAGAAGAAAAAGGGCAAAAGTTAGAAAATGGGGATATACCTGACACAACAGGGCTACTCTGATGAAAATTAAAGGATGATGGGTCGGGTTGATTCGTGTGGACGCCAGCCGAGTTGGTTTGGCGAATGATGTTACATTGGCATTTATCCAAAAGCAAGTCGGCCTCCCTGAAACGCTCTAGCTCGGCGAGCTTAATGCTTTGAGGCAACACTCGTCGCGGGGCGTTGGGCCTTGAGTTTGTAAGACCGGTTAGAAGTATGCTTTGGCCTAAGTCGGTATTTGATCTAGGGTTTGAAGGCGATAAGGTTTGGCCATTTCCCTACTCCCACTTTCTCTAGGATTGCGAAGCAAATTTTCCTTTTCCTCTTTTTCGGTGGAAGGATCGACGGAACGAAATGTTTGGGGACCGTAGAGTGATTCAAGTATTTCTCTATATTTTTCGGGCATGGTCCTACCGCACATTTCTATAGGCACATTAGTGTTGTGAGTTTCCGGGTTTGGAAAGGGGAAGAATTTTGGGTTTGAAGGAGAATGGCTTGGCACGGGCCATTCCTCGTATCCGTAAAACCAACTAAATACTAAGAACCCACCTAGAAAGCCCAGAAACACGTTCAGAAATGACTCAAAACTCGCGAGAAGGCTACCCAGAAAGTTAAAACGAAACGGAAGAAGGGTAGAGACGATTGGCAAAGTAATGGCAAACAAAGAAAAGGGGAAGAAGTAAAAATACCTGTTAAGGGTTGGAGAAGCGTAAGAATGCTTTTCCGATAAAGAGAGCGTTTCAGTGGGAGGGTGTATTCTCTGAGGAGGAGAAAGAGTTTTCGAATGTAAAGTGGTAATAGAAAGAAGTTAGCGGGAATATATAAACGTTTTGAATTCCAAACGTCAGGGGCAGTTAAGTCAACTCACATGGAAAGGCGGATTATTCCCGAAAAGGCGTAATTATGATTAATGTGAAACGACGCATATAGAATCGACAAGAGCGTGCAAAGTGCAAATTATACAAAGAGAAGACAGCACAAGATAGAAAGTACTTTTCCATTAGTAAATGAATGGTTTACATGACATTCTTACAGGAAAATAAACTGAATTCTTGACTCGAAAGGAAAAGTACAAAGCCAAAATACAGCAGATAGCCAAAATTTGCAAATTGCTAATGTGTGCTTCCCAACTTGTCACGAGATAATGGGCATCCAAATTCATCGCGGTAGTTGGAAAGTTCGCACGATGAACTTTTTGGTGTGGAACAAGTTTCAAATGGTCATCGTGTGGTGAAGATCTCTGAGTCAGAGATCTTCACCAGTAATCAACGAGCCTCTTCTGAGATCCCAGTTGAAGTTGAGCCAGGCGGATGAAGACTGACAAATATATCTGGTCTCCCAGATGCTCGTTGAGGAATGATATATCTAAAGGAGGGGGACCTAAGCAGAAGGAGCCTGGGCACTTTGCTAACTTTTTGACCTTTACTTTATGTCCCCATACTCCCGAGAATGTTTGAAGATGGGGATGAATGGGTGTAGCCATTAGCCGGCATGTATGGTTCGGTTTGTTTGAAACAGGTGATCCATCATAAAGGGGAAGAAAACGAGAGGTTGAAGAGAAATGGGAACTTTGTGCCGAAAAAGTAAGAGGAGAGAGCGAGAAATTTATAGGCGTTTCGAATTCAAAACGCCAGGGATTATTAATGCCTCTCTAATCAAAGCGTCAAGGATAATTAATGCCATTAATGCCTCTCCAATCGAAAAATGAACCCATTTTCAAAAAATGTGATGATGACTGGAGCGATAAGATGCAGACATTAAATGCGCACGAAAACCAGGAAAGACTATTGTGCGAAAACGGCGATTACATATCCCAAGGTGGGTAGGTGAACAGCTACCGCTATCCTTGGGGAGTCACGCCTGTTCAAGTACCAGTAGGTTTTCATTATAACCCGGATTGGGGGCAACACGTGGCAGGAGTTCGTAACGTCGGGTATGGCCGAGTTTCAGCTGCTAATACAAATCTTAGTCATCATGAAAGCGGAATAAATGGTTGAAGAAAACCAGCCCGTCATTCATGATAGGGGGCAAGAAGGCATAATTCGGATTCAAGGAATCCCGAAGAGCGTGGTTAAATTTAAACTTGGATACACGAAGTCGGGGTTAGTTGATAAACTAATCTCAGCACATCAGAGACCTGAAATACCGAGCTTGGGGCAACTGTTATGGACTCATATATTAGGCCTAGCAGAGATGTGGGCCCAAAGGGATAGTTTAGGACGTAATCCCTGTTTAGTCAGGTAAATGGTTAATCACCACCTAGCAGATATGCGGCCCAGTGGGATGGTTTAGGATAGAATCCCTGTTTAGCCAAGTAAATGGTTAATCACCACTTCATCGTGCCTGTAATCCAAGACCATACAGGTAGTGGAGCAAGCATTTGTAGAACGTGGGAGGCGCACATTGCCTAAGGAACGGATTCACTGTCATGGGAGCGAAACCCTAGGTCATCCCTATAAATAGGAGGATTATCCACCAGGTGCACACTCTACATTCTATACTCGATTATTTACTATTCAGTCTCATTGTGCACACATCCCACTCCTCTGGCGAAACACCACACCTGTGTAGCACAGTGATCTGAGAACGTTCTTTGATATCTTCCTCATAGTTATCACTGAATGGTTACCTTCTCTTTGGTGTTTGATCCACAGACATCTTAGAGGAGCTATTTGATCCTATATCAACATTACCTAGCTCATCAAGGCTAGACATTTGTGTTTTATACTAGAACACTATTTGATATTCATACTACCTTTACGAGCTTAAAACTTTTGGATTATGCTCACTTACTTTTGCCTATTAATTAAATAGATTACTTTGAGGCGTGTAATCAGTGTTAAATATTAAAAGGAAAAATTGCAACCATGTCCCAATTAACAAATTTAATAGCAACTAGATTCTTCGAAATCATCAAATTATAGTGAAGTCCCAAAAGACTTGGGTCTTTAATTACAAACATGAAAGTATAATTTTTCCTCTTTGTTAAAAATGACAAGTTTAAGCATCTAATGACAACTTACACGACAAGTGACTACAAAAAATATTAGTTCAAAAGGCAAATACAATTTACGCATGTTCCTCTTTTGCATAATTTCTTGTTTGTTGTGTATTGTTATCTACATTCTCTCCTATATACATATGGCTATTTTCTCTATTGAATTTAATAAAATGTTCTACTCCTTCATAATCTACAAAGGTCTACAAAGGTTGTTGCATAAAAGGCCAACATGAGTTTCATGAAAATTCTACTACTTTCTTTTCTAACAATTGATACTACAATTGTTCTCAACTCCTCAAATATAGTGCCTTCCTTTATGGTTTTTGTTCTAAAGCTACCCCAACATATTGCAAATCATATTCTCCTCCATTTAAAAATTGTCCCTCTCTATATGAAAGAAACTTAATACTACCTTCGATCCTAATTATATGAACACTTTTGTAGTACAAATTGCACTATAAAGTTGTTCCTATAATTAGGACCGAAGGGAGTATATGATTTCTAGACGTACTTGCCATCTCCTTTGTCACCTTGCAGAAAAAAATTGTTATTAACAACTATATGAGCAGCATTAACAACTTTATAACACTATATATTGATCATAAGTTTTGAAATCGCATAATATGAGTGATAAATATATAAAGCTTTATTCTTTCCATTTATCCTCGTCTAAGCACACAAAAACAAAGTACAATTTTCGTAGCGTAAATTCATACCCTCCCACAATCTCAATAAAACAACATAAATCATAAAGTTATTACAATTAATAATTATTGGATGTCAAACTTGTCATTGATAGCTCTAAACTTGTCATTACCACAAAGGGGGAAATTGTACTTTTATTTTGGAATTAACAGCACCAATGTCTTTTTGAACTTCAATGCAATTTGAAGATTTAGAGAGACTTGATTGCCGTTAAGTCTATTAATTGGGATATGGTTGTAATTTTTCCAATATTAAAATGATTTTCACTAAAAAGAAATATCGAAATGATACATTTTTTATTTAATTCCCTGTTTTCAAAAATCATATAAACTTTTCTTTATCCCAAGTTAACAATACAATTTGTTTTTCCTATTTTTCGTTCATTTTTCTGAGCGAGCAATATATATTGTAATATTTGGATAATGTATCCATAGTGAAATATTTAATTTCTAAATTAAAATATGAACTTAATTTTACATATCAAATAAGTGCATAGTCTTATAAAAAAAAAATTGACCAACTCATAACACTTTTTAGAGTACGATATAGAAATGATGACAAAATGGAGATAATCTCCGTCCGTCCATCTTTCATCTTTATCATATATATTTTTTTCTTGTTTCATGCTTATAGAGATAGGAATCTGGGTTGGTCCTTGAAGGGTCAGGGCCTAAAAGAGCGATTTAGGCCTGGGGTAAAAAAAGATCTGTTTTTCAAAGCCCAAATCGAGAGCACCAGGGCGAGAAGATATTATTTCAAATGTTAACTATTTTTCCTTCGTTTTTAAAAAAAAAAAAATTAGTAAATTACAACAATTGAAATTCTAATTTATCAAATAAATGTTGTCAACATTAATATTCAAACAATACAGTATATGATGCAACAATCAAGTACAGTCACTAATTCATAATAAAAAGCAAACTATTGTCCACAAATAACTCACATAAAACATAAGAAACTTACTACTCGAGGCACTAAGCAACATGAATGGGATGACTATCATTGTCATCTTCTTCGCCATTATCATCAATTCCAAAGACATTTTAATTGTGCTTCACTTTGAGTAGTAGGTTTTGCTTCTTGGGTAAAAATATCAAGAATTTATTCTCCCGCATCATGAATACATCCATAATCTTTATACGTAACAAATAATAAATCAAATCATAAAATTAGAATATAGTTATTATGTATTTGTACTTAAATGGATAAATAACTCTATAACAAATACAAAATACATATAAATTAGGGTTCCACTTCCTACACCTCAAACACTCTTGTTCTAACGGGGGGAAAAAATTAAAGGGCCTAACAGGCCGGTCCTTTTAAGCCCTCAGCCTACAGAGTTGACCTTGCATGGCCAACTTTATTTAGAAGCTCTACTTTTAAGCTTGACCTTTGAAGGGTTAGGACTTAAACAGCCGGCTTGATGGGCTCGGCCGATTTTCCAGCTCTATATGGCTATGTATGTATGTGTGTGTATGCTCTAAATACAATTAAATGAAGTGAAATACATGAAATAGAATCAAGTAATGAAAAATGACATATTCACCTAACACACAAAAAGTGAAGGTCTAGGTATAATAATGAATTATTTCGTTAGAGCACCGATCTATATAATTATTTTATTTTTAAGTGTACAAGTAGACATAAATATTTTTTAACATAGTATACATGGCAACACCATTAACCCTGATTAACTTTCGTTACAATTTGTATTGTGGGTCCCACCAGTCTTTTCACTGTCTATCATTTTAATATATTCTTAGAAATATATGCATTTTTAAATCCCCTACCCTCTCTGTTCCCTTTCCCTCTCTCACTTCCTTCACAATTAAGTTTTTTTTTCTTGAGTTACAAGGCGAGGCATTAACAGCCTCAGTACGTCGAACACGTGATTTCCCACTTATATTAGAGCATCTATACCATTAGGCTACTAGACATTTGGTCACAATTAAGTTTTGACCATAGAAACATAATAATGTCCTTATTTTATTTTATTTTAAAGAGAATATACAAAACAAATATGTGCATTTACAAAAAAAAAAATTACAAAAAAAAAACAAAAGAATTCAAAGAAAATCAAGGAATCAAAAAGAACATTTTGGCTATTCACAAGAGATATAAGAGAATTCACAAGACAAATAAAGACATTCATAAGACAAATAAAAGAATTTATAAGATAGCCGCATTGAATGAAGCACGCTTTCATAGAGAACCGAAGAGCTCTCTCTCAAGGTCACACACAACACGACCCATCATTCATTATCTCAATACACTCATCTATTTCTCCCTCAAATTGTTGCCACGGATCCACCACTCATTCATTCATTCATCTATCATTCACTCAACTCACCACCATTCCCTTAATATCCATTTAATCTCCATCATCACTTATCATTAATCAGTGGCCGCTGGGATTACGAAGGAGTTCCAAGAGGAGATCGTGATGGCAGCTTGAGCAAATTGGGAGGCAACTTGGGAGGAGCATAGAGGAAGTTAGAGTCTAGAAGCTTACATTTGAAGACCACAAATGAGTGTTTTTCTTTTTTATCGATTTATTTCAAGACTTAGAAATTATTTAGTTTTAGATAATTTTGAGTTGTTTTCTTGAGAAATATTTAATTTTAGATTGTAGACATATTATTTAATTTGGATTGAATTGATAATTCAGAATTGAATTGTGCTTAAGATATTTGCTGAGATTTTTGTTTGCAAACCGTTTGATTGTCAATTATATTATTAATTGAGTTTTCATTATTGATTTAATTGTCAATTTAATTAGGTTTACCCTCTTGATTGTTTAATTAGGTTGGTTAATTGTCTAGTTGTTTAATTAGGCAATTGTAAACATAATTCTCAAAACTATCTTGAAATTATTTTAATTGGTTTTAATGGACTTAATTAAACTAGAGCTTATTCCATTATAAGTTTTCTAATGGATTAGGTGTTATTGAACATAAGGGTTTCTCATGTTTTAATTAGGTAATCAAATTCATTAATTCCAATCTTTCATCAATCTCCCTTTGGTTTAACTAATTAATTTGGGCTAAGAAAGTAAACTTCATGTAAATCCTGAGTTGTTCTGTGTCATTGTACCCGAACTAAACCATCTTACCTTTTCTTATTTGATTTTCTTAGTTGTTATTAATTTCTTTTCTTAGGATTTTAATTCTCTTTCCATAAAATCCCCCAAAATTGCATTGGCATTTAGACTTGTTTCATTCTCATATAGGTTTTAGATTCATTCGCATTATTGCATTTAGTTAGTCATTTGCATCTAGGTAGTAATGTCTTGCATTCTAGTTTAGGTTCATTCCATTGCATTTTTTCATTACCCAAATTCAACCTAAAGAAAAACCTACGATTGCTCCTTGGGAGAATGACCTAGGTTGCCAATATATTGCATTATTAGTTTGTCCTAGTTTATTTGATTGCTTTAGCGACAAAAGCAACGCATCAATCACTCTGCCATTACATATATGAAAGTAACACAAAATGAATAGAGTAATACAACGTCGAGTGGGAGGAGTCGATAACGGGGAGGTAAGTTGATTTTACTGCCGCCACTGGATGTAATCACCGAACCTTGAGGATTTAGGTACCCTCTGTTAGTTATCTATGTGTTTTGATGATAACCAACAATTGTAAACACAAGTTGAAGTTTGTCTTTGGTAAGTTGGAAAACTTATCGTAAAAAGGCAAACTCGAGTTTTAGTTTGGAAACTCAAGTTTGGACTTGATAGAGAGTAGCTCAAGTTTATGAACTAAAGAAAACTCCGGTTGCTTAGGCAAACTCGAGTTTGCAAGACACGAGAGCACTCAAGTTCTTCACACTAAGGCAAACTTGAGTTTAGGTTTACAAACTCGAGTTTGTATCATACGAGACACTTCAATATTTCCTGAAGAATACAAAACTCCAGTTTTGATTTACAAACTCCAGTTTTCAACTACCATAAAGTTTGTAAAAGTTTTCTCTTATAAGGAAACTCGAGTTTGGGTTTTGTAAACTCGAGTTTTGGTCATACAGAGAGCTCCCAAAGTTTTGAACTTAAGCAAACTCCGGTTGCACCAAACAAAGAGTTTTGTCAAGTTTTGTGAACTTGACCAAACTCGAGTTTGTGTTTTCCAAACTCAAGTTTGTGTTTTCCAAACTCGAGTTTGGGCTTGGCAGAGAGTCTAAATATTTTTCATCCCAAGCAAACTCCGGTTTGCACTTGGCCAAGCATTTTGTAAGTTTTCCAAAGTTTTGAGGAAACTCAAGTTTGTATTTATAAACTCGAGTTTGTGCTTGACGAGAAAGTTATCATGTTTTATCCACCGTGAGAAAACTCCGTTTGTTTTGAAAACTCCGGTTTTCACTTGGCAAAGATTTTCAAAGGTTTTCAATTTTAAAAGGAAACTCAAGTTTGGTTTTGGAAACTCGAGTTTGTACTTTCTGAGAGCTTTGCTCATTTTAGTAATTTGAAAACTCAAGTTTACATTTGGAAACTCCGAGTTTTGAGCTTTTAGACTTAAACATGTTTTCACTATAAAAGTTCAAAACTCGAGTTAGTCATTAACAAACTCGAGTTTGCTCAATGTTTCAAAATGTGCTTCAAAACTCAACTTGCGACATTCTTCTTCTCTCGGAAGAAAGAAACTCGAGTTAGAATTTGGAAACTCGAGTTTGCCTTCTGCAAACTCCAGTTTGTGAGAACAAACTCGAGTTTGTGTTGCTGTGTTTGAAAATCAAATTGCACGAATTTGTGAAATCTTCATGTTTGATCTCAAGACTTCTTATCATCACTCATTACTATTCCTAACTATGTTTAATCAGTTTGTTAGTGAGTTTTAGATGATTTAGAGGATATTAAATGAAGATTTAAACAAAAGCAAAAAGTGACGTCAGCACATTAAATGCAAAGTCCAGAAAACTTGCATTCTTTTGGACAATCATTCTACACACGTTGCAAAGGGATTAATGTTTCCTTTCCTCATCCAAGATGTTTTGCTCTTCCAACGGATTAATATTCAAAAAGTCAATCATAAACTTCGTGCAACCGGATTAACCAAAGAGTAGAGAGAGAAGAAGACCAAAGCTTAACCTAATCCTTCCTTAATGTTGGCAACGGTCACATTGAAAATTATGAAAGTGAAGGAAATCACCAAGAGGGGGTGAATTGGGGATTTTAAAAATTCTTTTCGATCACCCACACACAAGATGCTTAACCAAGGTAAATGGAGTTAGAGAGGAAGAGCTTGACACGAAGATTTATCTTGGTTCGGTCTTAACTCTTGACCTACGTCCGTCCCCGGACTCTCTGGGTTTTTCTACTATCACTCAAATCAGATACACACTCTGTACTCGAAAGTTATCCTCTCTCTAGGATACACTCCCCTTACAAGTTGTAATCTGATAACCCAACCTCAAAGTCCCACAACTTTGAGATTCTTACAAAGAATGATTTACGAAATAAACTCTCTCAAAGAGTGAATGAATATAAGCACCGAAGCACAATGTATCAAAGATACAAATGAGAAATATAAGCGGGAAAGACCGATGTTCTTGTGTGCGTTTTACGTGTATGTCTTCTCTACTTTCGGACTTCAAATCTTCATGTATTTATACGGGTTTGAAGCTTGTGAACGTTGTAGATCCGTTGAGACTTGATCGATTCGAAAATATAGCATTGTGAGTGTGTCTCCATGAATCTAGTCATTGTAGACAAATCGTTTGAATATGGTTGTTGCAGATTTGAATATTTGAAATTTGGCTCCTCATGAATGTGTTCCCATGCTGTTATGTTTAGTGGAGGCGCTTGTATAATATTGTCCACTGCTTTTTGGAGGCTAGCTTTCTTTCTTGGAGAATGGTTGTGTTGCTATCCAGGTTGTAACCCATTGCTTTTGGAGAAGAAGATATAATATAATATTGCAAGTTGTCAAGTTGTTTGTTTTAAAGTCTTCTTTAAAACAAACCTAGATCTTCCGTAATCTCATAAGCAAACCGGTTAAATCGGTTAGGAAATATTGATATGAATCATATAAATCATATACAACCAATTCGCAGAATCAAGTTAAAGCATAAATCAAACCGAACAAAATACACCCGGATGCGTTCATCTCGTTTCGAAGTTCCAAGCTCGAGTTTACCTATGTAAGCTCGAGTTTGCTCTTCATTTAAAACTTGAGTTTTGCCTCGGAAGTCTCAAGCTCGAGCTTGTAAATGAGTAAGCTCGAGTTTAGCATTTGTCGGGAAATATGTTTGAATTCATTTTGAGAGCCAAAGTGGAAAAAACGCAAGCTTGAGCTTATTAGTGAGTAAGCTCGAGTTTGGCACTATTCATGTCAAAAATAATTTTAGTTCACAAAATGCAAGCTTGAGCTTAGAGGAGTAAACTTGAGTTTGCTAAGCTCAAAATATGACATTGCTCTCTGTCTGACCCAAGCTTGAGCTTGCAAGGGCAAGCTCGAGTTTGGAAATGGTTTTTAAAAACTTTGAAAGATTTTTGTCAGACGCAAGCTTGAGTTTACGAAAGCTTAAACTTGAGTTTACTCTTTGAAGGAAAAACTTGAAAACTTTCTCGTCTCGTGCAAGCTCGAGCTTGGTATGCCAAGCTCGAGTTTACAACTTTTGTAAACTCACAAACTCTACAAGTAAAATGATAAGCTCAAGTTTAAAGGATTTTGCCAGAGGTAAGCTCGAGCTTGTAACGCAAGCTCGAGTTTACATATTTGTAAACTCATTGAGAAAAGACTCGGAAGAGGCAAGCTTGAGCTTATAACTAATAAGCTTGAGTTTGCAATTTGAGTAACTTGATAAAATCCTCAAACCTTCGTAAGCTCAAGCTTACGGGTGCAAGCTCGAGCTTACTCGGTATATGAGTAAACTTTGAAAACCTTCAAGCTCAAGTTTATGGACCAAGCTCAAGTTTAGAAAATGCAAAAAAGCTTGGTTTGCTTTACGTAAGAGGCAAGCTCGAGTTTGGAGACCCAAGCTCGAGTTTGGAACCGACGAGAATGTTTTTCAATTGGAATCATCAAGCTTTACCAAGACTATAACAACAAAAACATTCTCTCATGTTTACAATTGTTATTAATCATCAAAACATATTGAGAACTAACATTCTCCCCTTTTTGATGATGACAACACTTGTAAACATTTGTTTCTTTTCAAAAACAAATTTGATATTTTGAGCATTGAGAAAGAGAAAAATATTTGCAAACTTGAGGTTTTGAGATTTCAATTTGATAAACTCGATTTAACAAAATTAAACAATACAGATTAAGTAGACATCGAGTTTAGCAAACAAATTACAATTTAATTCTTAAACATATAAACATCATATCGGTCTCAAAGAAAATATTAAAATTTCAAGAGCAAATAACGAGATAATGATATGACCGAAATGATCAATCCATTAAAGTAGAGTTTCAAAAGCAAATATATAAAATCAAAGTTAAAACTACAATGAAATGATCAAAAACAAAAAGAAACATGAGCAAAACAAAAAGAAACATGAAAGTGCTTTCTGTTTCTCTTCACTTCTTTTCTTCTCCCCCTTTGTCATCGATAAACAAGGGTGGAGCTACCGGGGTTGCCTCGGGTTCAATGGAGATGGTCATTGCGATGGATCGGGCGGGTTCGGAGTCGTGTTGGGCATAGTAGAACTAGGTTCTCACGAGGAAGATGCACCAAAACCCGAGAAGGGACATGGACCGATTCTTCGATATTTTGTCCATTTTGTCACCGAGACTTATCATGGTCACCGAAGAGTGGAAATACTTGCCGAGTGATCTCCAAGCCGACCACTAAGGTCTTTAACTTCCTTTTTCGTTCGCGACCTTCTTTCAGCTCTTCCCGGCCTATATTGAAACCTTCCCGAGTATCCACCGATTGTTATGACCCTTATTTACTTCGGAGACCAATTTTCCCATTTCGCCGATTCCTTCGATAAATCGAAATAGCTTTGTCAACTATCTCTTTGATCTTTACATCCAAATCGAAAGGCATAGTAGGGTGAGGAGGAGGAGGAGGAGCACTCTGTGCTTCTTGTACTTTGGAGTGAGTGGCTCTTGATCTGGTTGGCCTTGATAGAGGTGGGGTTCATTGATCCAGGTTCAAAATTGAGAATCTCTAACCCCTCTGGAATAGGCTCATTGGGTCTTAGCGGTTCATAGATTTGCCTATCGGTATAGTTCAATGAAGCTACGGGTGGAGGATTGGAGATTTGCGGGGTGAATTTAGATAGGAAGGGGTAATGGTTATTTGTTTGTTTCTAATGGTTGTGGTAACCCTTTCCTCAACTAATTTTCCATCACCGTCTAGCAAGTTATCGTAGGACATGCCATGGTAGAATACCTTGACAAGAGTGGAAATTTGTAAAGAAACACTTATAGAAATCAGATTTTCAAATTGTTTCGGCCATGGAAAGAGATCCAAATTGCATTCTCTCCTAAGTGCAGCAAGGTCTACGAGACGATGGGACGAAAACTTTGGAACCAAATTTTTCTTTAAAGCTAATAGCATTGTCTCCTTCCAAACGAATAGGATCACTAGAGAATCCTTCAGGTATAGTAGAGTGATTGTAAATATCATATAGTGCAGGAGTTTCCTTGAATACCTGAGGAGTAGGATCCTCTTGTTGCTGAGACTCAGAAGGAATTTGAGAACTTCCTTGATCGATCCTAGAGGCGGTCCTCTTGCTTCGTTTGGACTTGTAGGTTACGTCGCCTCTGGAATTTTGCCTTTCCCTTTCTTTGGTTGCTTCTTCCGGATTTGGTCGTTTCTTGGGAGCCTACGGTTTGTCTCTAATTTCGATTCCTTTTGGTCTTGATGGAGGAGTCGAATGGGTTGTTTGTTACTCCGGGAATGTGGGTATCTATCCCAACATTAAATCTTTTAGGCAGCATTTTTGATCTACTAGGGCGTTCGGGGTTTTGAGTGGATTGAGAATCGGAGACATTGACGGAAGCGAGTGTTCGGGGCCATTTTCGCTGGGTTTTGACGAAGAAGATGAGAGAATTTTGAGAGGGAATAGGAGCAAGCTCGAGAGTTGAGTGAAGTGAAGAGGAACAGTCGGGTTTTACATATATAAAATGCGCGGCAAGCTCGAGTTTAGGAAGCTAAGCTCGAGTTTGCATAAACTTGTACTAACCTGGACTTCAAGAGTGTATGTGAAAGCTCTTGAAACTCCTCTCGCAAGCTCGAGTTTACTCACTTATAAGCTCGAGTTTGGGTTTCTCCAAAATTTTATTTTCTCTGACTCCCTCGAGCTCGAGCTTACACTGCTAAGCTCGAGTTTGCCTCTCTTGACAGCAAACTTCAGCAACATGTGAGAGTTGTTTAACATTATAAATGCCCTGCATAAAACACATCTAAATACTCCGATGCTTAAGTTAGTAAATTGTAATCATAAAACACATAACTAACATTTAAGTAGGAGCTACTTACAACTCATTGGGATTTACCATTCCCAATTCTCTTCTTATGAACACAAATTGTTCCTTTGCTAATGGCTTTGTGAAGATGTCGGCAAGTTGGAGATGTGTTGGGATGAATATGACCTTGACATCTTTCTTTTGAACATGATCCCTTATGAAATGATGTCTCACATCAATATGCTTGGTTCGAGTATGTTGAACTGGATTCTTGGCCAAGCTTATTGTGCTTGTGTTGTCACATAGAATTGGGATCTCCTTTAACTTGATTCCCAAGTCAGAAACTTGTTGCTTAAGCCAAAGGACTTGAGCACAAGCAACTAGATGCAGCCACATATTCAGCTTCGGTAGAGGATACAAAGAACACTTGTTTGCTTCTTGCTGAACCATGAAACAAGTGAACCACCAAGAAATTCACATTGGCCACTTGTGCTTTTTCTATCGGTCTTATATCCAGCATGATCTGAATCTGAATAAGCCACCAATTGTTCAGGTTGACCTTTGGGAAACCATAGACCAAGAGTCTTTGTGTCAGCAAGATATCTGAATATTCTTTTCACATTCTCAGCATGTGACTCCTTGGGAGCAGATTGAAATCTTGCACACATCCCCACACCGAATTGGATGTCGGGACGGCTTCTTTGTGAGATAGAGTAATGATCCAATCATTCCTCTATACTTTGTGATGTTGAAGTCCTTGCCTTCTTCATCAGCATCCAAGCGGTGGTTGAACTCATTGGAGTATCGGCTCCATTGCATTCATTCATCCCAAACTTCTTTAAGAGATCATTGAGATACTTGGTCCGGGAAATGAAAATTCCATCTTTCCATTGTTTAATTTGCGAGACCAAGGAAATAGTTGAGTTCTCCCATCATGGACATCTCAAATTCTCCCCGCATGTTCTTAGCAAACTCTTCACACAAAGCATTGTTAGAAGCACCAAATATAATATCATCAACATATATTTGAACAATTAAAATTTCATTAAGTTTATTGTTCTTTATGAAGAGAGTTGTATCTGCTTTACCTCTAACAAATCCTTGATCAAGAAGGAATTTGCTTAATCGCTCATACCAAGCTCTAGGAGCTTGCTTAAGACCATATAATGCTTTCTTGAGGCGATAAACATGATCTGGATGATGATCATTTTGAAAACCAGGAGGTTGTTCAACATAAACTTCCTCTTGAATAAAACCATTTAAAAATGCAGATTTTACATCCATTTGATAAAGTTTGAATCCTTTAATACAAGCAAAAGCTAGAAGAACTCTTATAGCTTCCAATCTTGCTATCTTTGGAGCATAAGTTTCTTCATAATCAATTCCTTCTTCTTGATTATATCCTTTTGCAACTAGCCTTGCTTTGTTTCGAACAATTATTGCGATTCATCACGTTTGTTCTTGAATACCCATTTAGTGCCAATGACCGGATGGTCTTTAGGCCTAGGTACCAAATCCCAAACTTGATTTCTTTCAAACCGATGTAACTCCTCTTGCATTGCTATAACCCAATCATTGTCCGAAAGGGCTTCATCAATCTTAGAGGGTTCAATTTTCGAAATGAATGCGAAAAATGTGACTTCATTCAAGGTGCTTTTTCTAGTTCTAACTCCTTGATTAACATCACCTATCACTTGATCCAGAGGATGACTCCTACGTATCTCCATGATTTAGGTTGGTGTTGATCGGTGTTTTCACAAACATTTTCACAATTATTTTCAAAATCGGTTCCTTTTCCAAAGAATTTTCGAAATTTGTTAAAGTACGAAGTGTTTGAACCGATTGATTTGAAATAGGAGAAACATCATCATCATCATCCAAGGATTTGTCTAGATTGGTTTCACGAATACAACATGCATAGATTCTTCAACAATACGTGTTCTAGTGTTAAAGACTCTATAAGCTTTACTTCATTTGAATAACCCAAAAATATACCTTCATCCGACTTGGAATCAAACTTACCCAAGTTGTCCTTACCATTGTTGTGGATGAAACATTTGCATCCAAAGATGTGCAAATGAGCTATATTGGGTTTTCTTCCTTTGTACAAATCATATGGAGTTTTGTTCGGCTTCTTCCGAGATATGCTCGATTTGAAATATAGCATGCGGTGCTCATAGCATCAGCCCGAACACTTGAGAAGTCTCGATTTTCATTTAACATGGCCCTTGCCATCTCGGTGAGGACTCTATTCTTTCTTTCCACAACTCCATTTTGTTGAGGAGTTCTTGGGGGTGAGAAATTGTGATCAATGCCCATATTATCACGTAGAATTCTCCAAAAGCATGATTTTCAAATTCTCCACCATGATCCGTACGAATTCCCGCAATAGAGAATCCTTTCTCGTTTTGGACCTTCTTGGCAAATACAGCAAATTGATCAAATGTTTCATCTTTTGAAGATAAAAATATGGTCCATGCAAATCTAGAGAAATCATCAACTATGACCAAAGTATAAAGATTGCCACCAAGGCTCTTTACTCTAGCCGGTCCAACTAAATCCATATGAAGTAGTTGAAGAGGTCTATTAGTTGAAATTTCATTTTTAGATTTGAAGGAAGTCTTGGTTTGTTTACCCTTTTGACATGCATCACGAGATCATGTCGTTTTTAAACTGTAATTTTGGTAAACCAATAACCAGATCCTTTTTCTGTAACTTGTCAAGTTGAAACATATTAACATGAGCTAATCGTTTATGCCAAAGCCAACTTTCATCCAAGTTACCAACAAAGCAGTTTTCAGAAATAGAGTTATTAGAGAGATTGAGAGTATAACGATTACCTTCTCTAGGAGCTCTAAATAAAGCTTTAGCTCTAATGTTGTCTAAAGAGAGAACATCTTTGCTCACAATTAAACATTCCTCGAATCAAAGATAACTAAGTTACCTTTATCTCGTGCTTTGACTCACACTAAGGAGGTTGTGACATAAGCCTTCTACAAGGTAAACATCCTTGATTTGTGGTCCTTCGTTGTTTCCAACTTCTCCAATTCCAAAGAATCCTTCCGGATTGATTTCCACCAAATGTTACCTTGCCACCATCCTTAGGTTTAATTGTAGCAAATTTAGATTCGTCTCCGTCATATGTCTTGAGCATCCACCAATGAACCACTTGTTGGATTTTGATGCTCTAAGACAAACTGCATGATATAGAATATCAAGTCTTAGGTACCCATTTTTTCTTGGGTCCTTTTGGGTTAGTTTGTGTCTTAGGAATCTTATAGGATCCCTTAGGCACCCATTGATAATTACCTATAGGCTTGTTTCTTCTTTCCTTTTTATGAAAACAAGAAGAAGTTGCATGACCTTTACGATTGCAATAGTTGCAATGAGCAAAAGGATTAGAGGAGTGACCTTTTTTTCGAAAATAGTTCAAATAAGATCTTTGTCCACCTTCTTCTTCCTTTTTTTCGTTTATCGGAATCGGGTCTATAACCAATTCACGACTTATCATTTGTGAACCTTTCTTTGTTTTAAAATAACATTGAGCATTTCACTACCTCTAGTGAATTTCTCAAGAGTTTTTGTAAGATGCAAATTTCTTTTCTCTAAAATACGGCAATTGTCACAAGCTTTTTCTGAAATGTTTTCGCAATTCTTTTCGAAATGTTTTCACAAGGAGAAACGAGAAGAAGAAACAGTTTGAGCTTGTTCTTCCAACAATTTAATTTTCTTCTTTGAAGACGAAGCTCTTTTGCAATTTTTCGAAATTCAATGAAAAGAGAGTTATATTCGGTTGAAAGTTCATCATAAGATGAGTCAGAATTATTTACCTCTTTACTATCTGAATCCTCTTCTTGAGCTACAAGACAGATATTGGCTCTGTCTTCTTCTTCAGCTTCATCTTCATCGGATGAGCTATCGCCCCATATAGCTGAAACATAAGCTCTTCTTTTGAACTTATTGAATTTCTTATCTTTGTTCTTCACCAAAGGACATTCGGACTTGATGTGACCAGGCTTCTCACATTCATAGCATATGATGGGTTTCTTTGTTTACGTGCTAGAGCTACTCTTGTGAAACTTTATGTAGGCTTGGTCCTTTTTGTAGAATTTCTTGAACTTTCGGACCATCATGCCTAGCTCAAAGATCTTCATCTTCATCTTCATCATCTGATTTTACCTCTTTGACGATCTTGAGAGCAATTCCTTTATTCTTGCCATCAATCTCATCAAGCCCTTTTCGAATTTGATTTTTCCTTCATATTCGTAAAGAGCGCAAATAGTGCTGCTAAAAAGCCATTGATTCACCGTGAGCTTCTTCGATTGCGGTGACCTTAGCTTCCCATTCCTTCTTTGAGGATATTTAGTATTTTCCTCACTTGGACAGGTTGGTCATAGACTTTTCCCAATGCGGCAAGTTGATTGATCGGATGAGTGAATCGAGTGGAATTCACTAATGGATTCTCCGGACTTCATACGAAATAAATCATATTTAGTCATGAGAGTGTTTACTCGATTTTCCTTGATTCCACTGTCCCTTCATGGGCTATCTCAAGAGCATCCCACATAGCTTTAGCAGAGATGACAAAGTGCAAATTCGAAAATACTCTTTTTGGCTTAGAGCACTTTGCAGCATGTGAATTGCTTTCATGTTGAGAGTGACTTGCTTTCTGTCATTCTCATCATACTCTTCTTCTAGCTTAGGAGTTCTGACACCATCTTCTGTTGTTGCTGGTTCATAATTTCCTCTCTCGAATACCCTCCATAGGCCATACTCAGTTGCCATTACATAGACTCTGAACTTGGCCTTCCGGAAGAGTAATGTTCTCCATTGAAACCCGGGAGTCTGTTGATTGAAGCTCCATCGGGTAGAATTCCTTCCATTGGATCTTTGATCTAGGATGTTAATCCTTAATGTAGATAACCAGGCTCGATACCAAATGAAAGTGAAGGAAATCACCAAGAGGGGGTGAATTGGGGATTTTAAAAATTCTTTTCGGATCACCCACACAACAGATGCTTAACCAAGGTAAATGGAGTTAGAGAGGAAGAGCTTGACACGAGAAGATTTATACTTTGGTTCGGTCTTAACTCTTGACCTACGTCCGTCCCGGACTCTCGGGTTTTTCTACTATCACTCAAATCGAGATACACACTCGTACTCGAAAGTTATCCTCTCTCTAGGATACACTCCCTTACAAGTTGTAATCGATAACCCAACCTCAAAGTCCCACAACTTTGAGATTCTTACAAAGAATGATTTACGAAATAAACTCTCTCAAAGAGTGAATGAATATAAGCACGAAGCACAATGTATCAAAGATACAAATGAGAAATATAAGCGAGTGAAAGACCGATGTTCTTGTGTGCGTTTTACGTGGTATGTCTTCTCTACTTTCGTACTTCAAATCTTCATGTATTTATACGGGTTTGAAGCTTGTGAACGTTGTAGATCCGTTGAGACTTGATCGATTCGAAAATATAGCTGTTTGTGAGTGTGTCTCCATGAATCTAGCTGTTGTAGACAAATCTGTTTGAATATGGTTGTTGCAGATTTGAATATTTGAAATTTGGCTCCTCATGAATGTGTTCCCATGTCTTGCTGTTATGTTTAGTGGAGGCGGTTGTATAATATTGTCCAGTGTTTTGGAGGCTAGCTTTCTTTCTTGGAGAATGGTTGTGTTGCTATCCAGGTTGTAACCCATTGCTTTTGGAGAAGAAGATATAATATAATATTGCAAGTTGTCAAGTTGTTTGTTTTAAAGTCTTCTTTAAAACAAACCTAGATCTTCTCGTAATCTCATAAGCAAACCGGTTAAATCTGGTTAGGAAATATTGATATGAATCATATAAATCATATACAACCAATTCGCGAGAATCAAGTTAAAGCATAAATCAAACTGAACAAAATACACCCGAGATGCGTTCATCTCTGTTCGAAGTTCCAAGCTCGAGTTTACCTATGTAAGCTCGAGTTTGCTCTTCATTTAAAACTTGAGTTTTGCCTCCGGAAGTCTCAAGCTCGAGCTTGTAAATGAGTAAGCTCGAGTTTAGCATTTGTCGGGGAAATATGTTTGAATTCATTTTGAGAGCCAAAGTGGAAAAACGCAAGCTTGAGCTTATTAGTGAGTAAGCTCGAGTTTGGCACTATTCATGTCAAAAATAATTTTAGTTCACAAAATGCAAGCTTGAGCTTAGAGGAGTAAACTTGAGTTTGCTAAGCTCAAAATATGACATTGCTCTGTCGACCCACTTGCTTGAGCTTGCAAGGGCAAGCTCGAGTTTGGAAATGGTTTTAAAAACTTTGAAAGATTTTTGTCGAGACGCAAGCTTGAGTTTACGAGTCTTAAACTTGAGTTTACTCTTTGAAGGAAAAACTTGAAAACTTTCTGCAGTGCAAGCTCGAGCTTGGTATGCCAAGCTCGAGTTTACAACTTTTGTAAACTCACAAACTCTACAAAAAATGATAAGCTCAAGTTTAAAGGATTTTGCCGAGGTAAGCTCGAGCTTAACGCAAGCTCGAGTTTACATATTTGTAAACTCATTGAGAAAAGACTGGAAGAGGCAAGCTTGAGCTTATAACTAATAAGCTTGAGTTTGCAATTTGAGTAACTTGATAAAATCCTCAACCTTCGTAAGCTCAAGCTTACAGTGCAAGCTCGAGCTTACTCGGTATATGAGTAAACTTTGAAAACCTTCAAGCTCAAGTTTATGGACCAAGCTCAAGTTTAGAAAATGCAAAAAAGCTTGGTTTGCTTTCACGAGGCAAGCTCGAGTTTGGAGACCCAAGCTCGAGTTTGGAACTGACAATGTTTTTCAATTGGAATCATCAAGCTTTACCAAGACTATAACAACAAAAACATTCTCTCATGTTTACAATTGTTATTAATCATCAAAACATATTGAGAACTAACAAATTACAACAGTCATTTAATGCTCTCTTGGTATAAATAGAGCTGCATTCAATTCTTCTCAACAACCAATCTGCAGAAAATGAAAATCATTCAAGTTTCCAACTACTCTTTGAGTTTTCTTGTGTAAAGTATTTTTTGATACATTTGTACTTCAGTGATTATATTTAATACTCTTAGAGAGAGTTAATTTATTGAAAATCATTTATTGTAAGAATCTCAAGTCAGGGGACTTGGAGATTGGGATATTGATTGCAACTTGTAAGGAGGAGTAAGTTCTAGTGAGAGAATTATTCTTAAGTTACAGAGTGTGTAATCAATTGAGATAGTGAAAATCCCAGAGAGTCTGGGGACTGGACGTAGGTTAAGAGGTTAGACCGAATCAGTATAAATTCCTTGTGTCTTGCTTCTTCTTACCATACTCTGCACCTCAGAGGTTTTAGTGTTCGAAAATAGAGTAACTAGAAAAGAATTTTTAAAATCTCCAATTCACCCCCCCTCTTGGTGATTTGCTCCACTTTCACCCTCTGTTGGTGGAGCTGGTGTTTTCAATATTATTGAGTCTGTGAAATTTAGTGGGTTTACCCCAATCAGCTACTCCCACAAATAACTTGGCCAACGTCATGGTCTGTAGTAGTAATCGTGGTTTCTGCACAAGAATATCGCAACGCAACTCAAGCTTCAATCCCCTTAGATAACAATCGAGCATCGCGACCTCTGATATGTCTATTGTCCGATTAGCTAGAGACATGAATTGACTGTTGTATTCTTCCGACCTCCCCAATTGCACTAACTTAAACAATTGTGATCTAGCACAGTCAAACTGGGATGGTCCGTACTGTTCTTCAATGGCCTTGACCAATGCATTTCGGTGAGGTACTCGATGAGCCTTTTCCATCATCTCGAAACCAAGGAAGGACATCTCCATCCAAGTGTCTTGAGGCGATCACGAGTCGTTACATCGGATACTTCAAAATATTTGAAGTATTGTTCGCTTTAAAGATCCATTGGAGTGCCTCTTCTTTTGTCAAATCAAGGGAAATCTAATTTCACTTGTTTAATTGTCGGAGGACGTAGGAACCCCAATGGTGATCCTGACGAGGGAATTTCAGTTTTGGATCCTGAGCTAGTGCTCTCAGATTTCCTATCGATATTCTCAAGTTTTATCATAACTGCCTCCATGAAGTTTTCTAATCTCCGGAAACGAGTTTGAGCGTCTTCCATGAATTCAGAAGCCTTCTTTTGTTTAGCTAGCACTTCCTTCATGCGAGTGTTCTCAGCCATAGCCAACACTCTCAAGCACCAAGAATGTTATGAACACACTATGATATCAATACAGAAGATATAACTTCTGATATATATTGCAATCTTTCACTGATAATCACTTGCCATCACTACTACAAAAAAGTGAAAAAAACGTCCTGAATTAGAGGCAATTAACGTCCCTTTTCCAAAGGACGTCTAACCAGGGGAAGTTGTTTATAAAAGTATTTCGGCGTCCTGTATTTAAAACAGGACGCCTTAACAAAAGCGTCCTGTTTTTAATATAGGACGCCTTAATAAAGACGTCCTGTTTTAAAAACAGGACGCCTTAAAAAAGGCGTCCTATTTAAAGTAAAGGACGCCTTATTTAGGCGTCCTAAACGAAAACCAAGACGCCTATTTTGTGTGATTTTTGCACATATAAGGCGTCCCGGTATTTATTAGGACGCCTTTATATTTATATAAGGCGTCCCGATCATTAATGTAGGACGCCTTATATATATAAGGCGTCCTGTTTTTTAATATAGGACGCCTTATATGTAATTTTTTTTTAAAAAAAAACCCCATTCATACACTGGGGGTCAAAGAATAATGGATGAACCTACAATTTTAAAGTGATAAGCCAATTTTCCAGCATATACACACATACATTTATATTACTCACATCATTCAACAAATTGGTGGTCCCTTGTATAGCGCATTACCTAATTAAATACCTCAAGCAAATTAACCGGCCAGTACGTAGCCACTAACACATATGCACATGTACAATGACAAATCTGATGCCATTTAGAGCAAGCAAAGTATTTACTCTACAATTTGTGCAGTAAAGTGAAGTGACGAACATATTTACTCTACAGATTTGTGCAGCAAAAGTATTTCACAATGCAAGATCGAAGTGAAAAAGGCACCTTCTACGGGGGGTGTATACGTATCATCAACTACAAAGGATTTATGCACCTTTCAATGATTAATCACTTAATTACTTTGAAAGTGAAACATGCAAGTAAATTAAAGGGCGGGGTGTATCATCAACTTCCACGAAGTTCACCTTCTACACTTTTGTAATAACTTAGATTATAAGAACAACAAATTCCCAAACATCATCCATGTCTATCAATTATATGGAAAAGTTAACACATGACGTACGTATCTATAGGTTTTCAAGAAAATGTGCAGCCATTGCGTTTCGAATAGTATCGATGTCTTCGTCCGAGCACGGATCATCACTATCAAAAAGCTATAAATTGGAAAACAAGGTATAAGTTAAACCAATGAAGTAAATGAAGTAATTAACAACTCAAGATTCAACAAAAATATTATCATTTGAGAATCACGGAGCGATTACGTACGTATTGAAAGCCTGTCGTACGTCCGCTAGTAACGATGGTATGCATATAATAGATAACGTAGTATCCGCACTCAGTGTTCCCTCGTTGTCGAGGGCACTATAAATCAAAAGCAAATTGTTAAAACGAATAAAGGCATATCGAAAGCTACTTTGTGTCAATGTAATAATAACTTGAATGAATTGAAACTTCTTACTCTTGGATAAAACCACTTGGGCCCACCCCGCTTGATCCCGATCCAAAGAACCGATCTAGCCGACTTGAATGCACTATCATTAAAATGGAAAGTAACGATATGAAAACGAATCATATATAAATGAAGAATCAATGATTTTAAAGAAAATTTACTTACTTGGCAAACATGGTTTTGATTTCTGGTTTTGGTTTGCCGATAAGGAATCGAACCAATAGCATGCGTTCTTGGACGGACAAACGACACACGGGTCCAATGACCACTACAACATATACATTTTAAGGGCGAAATTAAGATAAGAAAGGAATTTATTTTGAAACATCTTAAATAGACAAAACTAAGACTACGTACCCTTCAAGTATTGGGGCTAGATAAACGGAAAGTCGTCCTCGGCAATTGTATAACCAACATAAAGCGTCCTTTTGGTTACCGTATTGCGAGTCGACATCGTGTTTATTGGACTTAAGAATCCATACAAACTCTTTCGGCCGAACTGGACGCATATGTCATTGCAGACACTATGATCGAAATTAAATAAAATCAACTGCGTTGTTGAGTATATAAAACAAAAAAGATCAATGCAATAATTAAAGGGAAACAAAAACTTACATTATCCCAACTTCAAGAATGACTAAGTCTAAATCCCGCATATGCAGAAATTCGTCCGATCTTTTTTGTCAACGGTAAAGTCATATGTCTTTTCTCCGCCGACTATGCCCGCACGCATCTTGAAGGTGATATAGGTGATGTCCTTGAAGATGTCTCGCACTGTGCTAGGTAGGGAAATTTGCCCACCTCATTTTCATTCTATGAAAACATAAACAAACATATTAATATGAGTGAGTTACCAATGAAAAGCAAGTTCTAGTAATATATTTCTTACCACCGGAGGTGTCGTCCCCGCCATCTCGAATAAGATGACTCGGCCAAAGGATGAACGATCCTATTGCCCGGCCTAAATCGGAACCTCGTCATCATCAATCGGGATTTTTGTTTGTCCTTCTCCCTCTCGAATACATTTCACAGTCACCCTACGTAGGTCTTGTGGAATTTCAATATTATGGTGGGTGGTGTGATCTGTGTAAATAAGGGCATCGGCAACAATACGCCGATGTGGGTCATCTAACCAACAAGTGCAAGGTTTCCCTCCCTGTGGAATGGGAGAAGGATCGCCGAGATCAACATCCAGAGGGTTAAAACTATCTTTACTGCTGGGGAAGGCCGGGGCTTCACGGGCTGTATGTTCCGTATTGTCCCTCGAACCTAGCATTGTGTGCACTTCAGCTCGTACTTCAGCTCGTACTTGTTGCAAGAGTTCGTCCATTAGACTCGCCCGAATTGAGGCTACAAGCGTAGGACTAGGGTTCTTCTCGTCATAAACCCGTGAACGCCGTCCAAAATATTTTGCGCGCCACTCCCCTAGGCTCCCTCGAATGTTATCTTGGTAATCTGGCTTCCCAATCGCCGTGGACAAAATGTCCATCCGTACACCCGGCGTAAATGAACCTTGGGAACTCTTCTCCTCAAGTGCATCCTGTATCATACGATGTTTCGTAAATAACAAATAAACCCTGTAATATGAAACAACCGATCGAGGCTACTTAAAACGTCTAAGTGAACTACTTACAATCTTGGAGGCAACCTCAGCAACATCTGCATTTATGTAGTTGTCGCCCTTCTTCCTCGTAGCTTTCCATTTTTTTATGACGAGGATCGGATTGGGCAGCTTCCCTCATTCTCTGTAACTGCTCTTCCATCATTCTTCGTTCAAGCTTCCTATACCCACCACGGGACATGCAATGCGGATACTTATTTGCCGCTTGCCTCTCTTTATTGGCTTGATTGGTTTCCTGTGACACGAAAACAAATAAAACTGCATCTAAGTTGTCAAGTAGGTTCAAAGAAAAGAAAAGATATGAAAGAAATTTTACAAGAAATTCTGGATTTTGGCGTGATGCCACAAACTCCCTCCAGTCCTCGGGAGAAATATAAGGATATATCTGACATGGATCCTCGTTCCTCTTTTCCCCTCGAACCCACTTTCTAGTCGCTTGTTCTTAAAGTCTTTCCAACGTAGACGGACTTCCCCATCCAATGCTTTTCCATTGCCCTATTCTTTGGGACGTCGTACGTTTGCTTTGCAAGGTAAAAGGAAAGGTAATTACATTTCAAGCAATAAGACAAATGAAAATCTTGCGAGATATAGCGAAGGTGACGTACCAAAATTTGTGCCCAAATCAACCGCCGTTTTCTCGGGAACGAACTTCCAAGCGAGTAGACAATGCGAACTTTGCTTCGAGCCGGATAGCCTAAGTAGCTAATGAAATTGTCTTCCTCTCGCACCAGTTGGATTCCCATGCTCATCAAATTCCACATGTAGCCTCTCTTTTTGATGCTCACGACGGCCACTAGCGCACTCATCTCGTGTGCTACCTCTACCCTTTCTCACAACGGGCTCGTCAACTCTATCACCTCCCGACTCGTCGGAGCTAGACATGTTCCCGTTCATCAAGGATGAATCAATTTTAGATGGGTTATTAAATAGTAAACGAGAGGAATAAAATGAACTAAAACACTAAACCACCACAAAAATAAGATAGTACTATTTCATAACTTAAGATCTTACTTTATATGGCTTCCCATATTCCTTCACAATGATCGTTTCTTGCAGCATATTCTTCATCATCTACCAATTCTACATCACGTGTTGTAGGGGGATTTGTTGTGAAAGGGGAGTATCGTCAAGGTCGAACGATTCGTCACCATACTTTTGTTTTTTACTTTGAAGTACAATGGACATTGTTTTATTTGCAGTGGTCTCGTAACATAAAACACTTGTTTCGCCCGGCTTGCTAGAATGAATGGCTCATCTCTATGACCAACTCTTTCAAGATCAACCGAGACAAACCCAAATTGTGGATCTATCACAACAAAGATTATTGCTAACCCACTTACATTTCAATACAGCAATTTTGAACTTGGTGTAGCTCATCTCCCATATTTCTTCAATGACTCCATAATAGGCCATTGATGCTAATACCGGGTTTTTGTCTTTCGAACTCGAAAAGTGCATGGATTCAAACCTTCAACCATCACCCCACTATTTTGCACGTAACTTCGTCATCTTGGTCCTTTGTGTAGAAAGTATACCCATTTATATCATAACCGCTCCAAGTGATGACCGGAAAAGCAGGCCCCCGTGCGAGCCACTCAATTGTATCGACACTCCGGTCTCGTGCAATACCTTCTCACCGAACCACTTTATGAACGTCTTCTTTTGCTCATTCGCTATCTCGCATGTCACTCTTCCTTGGATTCATATTCTTCAAACTCTTTCTCGTGTTCATTAATGTATGGTTGAACTTCTTCCATATTATTCAAGATGTACATGTGAGCTTGCAATACCTCTTCACGAGGCTTATTCTTCGCTTTGATTCCTCGAGTTCCTCGGTTATCCCCTCGTCATGCTGATATTGTATCGTCGTCCTTGATAGATAATCTTTACAAAAGTCCATAGCCTCTTCAACTACATATCTTTCAACAATTGAGGCTTCCTACCGATAAGGATTTTTAGAATACCCTTTTAAGATCTTCATATATCGCTCGAAAGGGTACATCCACCTTAGGTAACCGGACCGCAGAGTCTTACCTCCTTACCAAGTGCACTATCGGGTGCACCATGATATCAAAAAAAAAAGCGGGAGGGAAATGCATCTCTAATTGTGACAAAATAATATAACCCTCATTTTCCAATTCATCCAACTTTTCAATGTCAATGACTTTGTTACGTATAGCATTAAAGAAAATACTCAATCAAGTTATAGTGGATCGAACTTCATCTTTCATAATGCCTCTAATAGCTATTGGTAGTAGTTGTTGCATCAACACATGATAATCATGGGACTTCATTCCCACTAACTTCAAATCGCCCATTGAAACACACCTTCTCAAATTAGAAGAATATCCTTGTGGAGCCTTAATATCATATAGACACCCACACAAACTTTTTTCTCCGCTTTTGATAGTGTATGAGCCGCCGGCTCCAAGTATGCCCGCTTACCATCTTCTCTTACTTGTGGATGTAACCGTTCTCTTATTCCCATTTCAACCAGGTCTAGTCTCGCACTAATTCCATCCTTAGTCTTCCCTGGTATGTGCAAAAGAGTACTGACAAGGCTATCGCAGACATTTTTCTCCACATGCATCACATCAAGACCGTGTCTCACATCAAGACTACGCCAATATGGAAGATCAAAGAAAATTGATCTCTTCTTCCATATATTCTTCTCACCCGTAATCCTTTGCTTGCTTACCCAATATGACATTGATATGTCTCACCCGACTATAAACATCCTCTCCTAAGCAATGCCTTTGGTGCCGTTCTATGCTCCGGTAAGCCGTTAAAACGCTTTTTTAACTTACGATATGGGTGGAACCGATGAAGAAACCTCCCGTGACCGAGGTAGACCGTTTTTTTCCGTGCTTTAATTGATGGAAGCTTGTGTCCGCTTCACATATTGGACATGCTTTATGCCCCTTGACACCGTACCTCGACAAATTTCCGTATGCGGAAAGTCATTTATCGTGGTAAAAATCATTGCACGCAAATTGAAGGACTCCTTCATATATGCATCAAACACATCTACGCCTTCCTCCCACAACTTCTTCAAATCCTCAACCGAGGCGCCAAGTACACATCGATATTGTTCCCGGGTTGTTTTGGTCCGTAAATCATCATAGAAAGCATCACATACTTGCGTTTCATACATAGCCGGGAGGTAAGTTGTATATTACAAGGAGAACCGGCCATGCACTATGGGTGCTACTAAGAGTTCGATAGGGATTGAAGCCATCCGTACAAAGCCCCACCCGAAGGTTTCTTGGTTCACCGCCAAATTGAGGGAACATTTCGTCTATTTTCTTCCATTGCGGAGAGTCGGCCCGGGTGCCGAAGATATTTTCCATCGATATTCTCTCATCCGAATGCCATCTCAACTTCTTTGCCGTTGCTTCACTAGTAAAGAGACGCTTAAACCGCGGTATTATTGGAAGATACCACAATGCTTTCAAAGGTTGTCTTGTTGTTGTCGATCTCCCGAACCACCACCTTTCTTCACTTTGTATCGTGAAGTTTTACACTTCGGACAATTACTAAGGCCTTCATACTCATTTCTCGTACAATATGCGTCATTAGGGCAACCGTGTATCTTTTTATACTCCATACCCATCGTAGACAAGATTTTCTTGGCCTCATACATACGTTTTGGAAGTACATTGTCATCTCGGCAACATATCACACAACAATTTCAGCGGTGATGTGAAACTACTATCGGTCCACCCACAAGTTGCCTTTAAGTTGACCAAATGTAAGGTCCCGATCAACCGTGTATACTTAGTACACCCAGGAACAAAGGTGTCTCTCGCATCACTCCGCACGCTATCATATTTATGCGGTTGAGCAAAAGATTCAACCTCAACATCATGAATCATTCTCTCCATTGCATCGTCGACATCTACTTCAACTTCATTTTCGTGGGACGACCGGGAGTTACATCCTCACCATGCCATATCCACGTTTTGTATCGAAGGTTTATTCCATCACAAATTAGGTGATCCCTTATATCAAGAATATCCCGTCGAACCCCATTTAAACAATTAACACATGGACAATAATACATCCCATTTTTTGTAGCCACATTCCTTCTAGCAAATTCAATAAACTCTTCCACTCCATTCTCATATTCTTCACTAGTTCTCAAAGCATTCATCCAACTATGACCCATTTTATTACCACCTAAGACATTACCAACAACAATGCCAAGTTCATATCAATTTCAAGAACGACATGCTTTTTTTTCAATCCCTTAAAAAAAATTCGGCATTTCCCCTCAACAAGAAGACATCCCAAAATTTCAATAACAAACCATTTCAAAGATTAACATTCCCTTCAATTGCCAATAACACCGATATGCAACGGTAGGAGGCAAATATCAATGGCGCAATGACTTTTGCACACAAAGTTTAACGAGAATTTCAAGGTTAGTTTCACCATACAGAATTTAACAAGTAAGACTCCCAAAGAATGGCACCATTTGATTCAACAAAGAAAGTTAAGCTAAGTGTGGTATAAGTGGAATCTAGCCTAAGTCGAGTCTCAAAGGAGCCTAATAGATGTCAAACTTCCGGCAAATCTAATTAACCACAATTTATCAAATTAATCACAAAGAGAGGCAATTGAAGAACACTTTCTGGTTTCCCTTCCGAATTAAGACTAATCCTAATGTTTATAATTTGAATTCAAAAATAAGAGCCATAGAAATACGGCTAATCTTCCGAGGTTGTAATAAGAGCCATTTACACAAAGTATTATGAAGGCGAATCATGCTATATTTTTTACCGCATAACGTATTAATATAGCATAAAGAAAAAATTCAAAAAATATAGCATGGTCACGGGGAATTCAAATTACCTCCTCGCCGCGAAGAGGGAAGACGGAGGAGAAGGACGATCGTCGCCGCGACTAGGGCTTGGGTTCGGCGTGAATCGAGAAACGGGCCACACTGAGTCGCCGCACATTCAATTACCTCGCCGCGAAGAGGGAAGACGGAGGAGAAGGACTACTGTCGCCGCGACTAGGGCTTGGGTTCGGCGTGAATCGAGCAACGGGACAGAGTGAGAGTCGACGGAGGATTCGATGAAATAAAAGACTCTAGGGTTGAAGAAGCACTAGAGAGAAGGGGGCGATGGGGAAGCGGATCGAGAGGGAAATATAGAAAGTCGCGGGCATATTTGGCGTTAAAATAACATTAAGGCGTCCCGTTGCACAAAACGGACGCCTTAATTGAAATTAAGGCGTCCCGGTAACAAAAACAGGGACGCCTTAATTGACATTAAAGCGTCTGTTCCACCACACAGACGCCTTAATTAAAATTTAAGAATTAAGGCGTCCGACAAAATAAACAGGACGCCTTAATTGACATTAAAGCGTCCCGTTCCACCAAACAGACGCCTTAATTGAAATTTAAGAATTAAGGCGTCCCGATAAACTAAACAGACGCCTTAATTGCAAAAAATTTAATTTAATCCAAAACCTTCAAACGGGCGCCAAAAAAATTCTCGAAATGGCGCCAAAGAATTAATTTTTGGCGCAAAAAAAAATAATTTTAGTCGTCCTTTTGTTATGTTAGGACGCCTTAATTTAAATTTAAACGTCCTTTTAACATATTTCAGGACGCCAAATTGTACAATATAAGCAATATAATTACAAGAATGCCACTAATTTCATCTTTAACTTCCTTTTAATAAATAAGGACGTCCTTTATGGAAGTAGTAACCCTCTTTTGTAGTAGTGCATTACATGTATGAAAGTAATGCAAAATGGATATAGTAATACAGTAGCCGACTAACATAATAGAAAGAGGGGGGACCACACACACACACACACACACACACACACACACACACACACACACACACACACACACACACACACACACACACACACACATATATATATATATATACATATTCCACAAATAATTCCATACCTCGTCTAACCTCTATTGCCCTTGTTTATAGATTCTCAACCTATAGTTCTCTAAGTTTCCAGGTCCTTCTCTGAGACCTTTTGCTTCTCCTAATGGGCCCTTCTCCCTGTCCAGATGATATATCTATTGGTTCTGCTGTTGTTAGGCCCATTTCCTTCTCATTCATTACAAACTCTACCCATAACTATTCAGTGTTGCCCTACCCGTCCATTCAGCTAAAATTAACTAACCGTGCCAATTCTAAAGCATTTTAAGCTATAATTGATAAGTATCGGGCAACGAAAAAGTCATATATATTAGGCTTATCAACAAAATTGCTTTGAGTTCTTGAAACCAATGCACAGGCTCAGCGAAGGCATTCTTCAACTTCTCCCACCTTCCCCCAAATGAAATCACAGCAGTAAATGTTCTGAACTTCATTTTTTTTTTTTCTAGTTTGCATGAATAATGATTGAAAATATATGTGTTATCTATCTATAGTAGTCGTGTTTTATATTATACAAGTTTATTTATGATTCACCTTTTTTCCAGGAAGTCTTGAAAAATTCTGGAGCCTAAGCAGACAAGAAAGGTACCTTAGGAGAGGAGAGATTTCTTAGGAGCGGATGGGAATGGAAACAAAAGGTACCTCATTCTTGGTTTTACCCATTATTTTTCAAATATTGTTAACGAACACATTTATGCATTATGTCTTAAATAGATGGAGTTGACATTTTTTTTTAGAGATATTAAGAAAGTTAATTAAATTATTTTAAAATATTTATATTTATCATTTTTTATCTAAATTATTTTGTCTAATTTATAAACTGATATAGTCCTCCGATCTTAAATATAAAATATAGTTGACTTTTGTAGAGATATTAAGAAAATTAATTAAATTACTTTAAAATATTTATATTTATCATTTTTTTTCCAAACTATTTTACCTAATTTATAAATTGATATACTCCTACAAATCCTAAATATAAGACAAAGTTGAATTTTTTTGAAGATATTGAGAAAGCTAATTAATTAATTACTTTAGAATATTTATATTTATAATTTTTTCTCCAAACTATTTTGCCTAATCTATAAACCGATATACTCCTCCGGTCCTAAATATAGAATATATATTTATATTTATCATTTTTAACCATGTCCTATATTTAAGACCGGAGGTAATATAATAATGATACACAACATATGATATGACTAAGTAACTTATTTAATTTTCTTAATCTCTCCAAAGAAAAGTCGACTATGTCTTATATTTATGACCGACGCGGCTAGGCTTTCTTCCGTATTGGGATTGAACTCACGGATTATCTTCTCATTGCCAAGTGAACCGTTTCCAGCAAGTGTTGAAATCCAAAGGCGCGCTCAAGTCCATGAAGGAGAAGAAATGCAGAGAAAAATTGAAGTTCGATATGAAGTGATCTATAGAAATATTATGCCCTCATGTGGTAATGATGAACCCGCAACAGGTTCAGGAAGCATGTTAATGGAGCAAGAACATGAACCAAACGAGGATTTGAATTTGTTAGCAGCTGCATATCTTTCCGTGAAGGTCAATGATTTTTGGTCACAGAGATTTCTCAGCACCTGATGATAATGCCATTTATAATTAAGCAACAAAAATGTGATCGTTAAGGAGTTCAGAGTTTGAGGCCGTTGACTTCAAGAGAATTGTTAGTCATCACCGTTTGCAATCAACGAGGAAGGGAAATCATTATTGTACCTGGCCAATGAAGTTGGCTGTAAGCAAGTTGTTGATCAACTTATGGATATTTGTGTTCAAGATGAGGAAAATCACCCCTTCTTCCAGCACTCGATAGGAGGAATATAGGTAACAGACCTAATTTTTTCACCACATATATTACTTAATTATAATCATTGTCTTAATACTGTTATTTAGAATCGATCATCAAGACAATAAAACATTTATTTCTTCTTAGCTATACGTAATCATAATCAATAATATTGAATTGCTTGTGGCAGATATGCTAGACACCATACTGAGAAAGAAGCCAAATTGGATACACTTGAGGAATGAACAAGGAAGATACCCACTTCGATCATGATGTAGCGTGTATGGGTTACAAAAAAGGGGGTTTTTACTTGATAAATAAATGCAATTCCTGCACCGTGAGAAGAGATAATGAGGGTTTTTTCCCCATTCATTTGGCATGTAGTGGAGGTCATCTCAAAGTGGTTCAAGAGCTGCTAAAATGTTGCCTAGCTAGATCCAACAGAAACACTGGACGACAAAGGCGGAAATTTGCTTCATGTTGGAGTGAAAAATTGAAGATATGAACTAGTTAGGTACATCCTGCAAAATCCTAAGCCTGAGAAATTGATAAATCAGAAGGATTGTAATGGGGATACTCCCTTGCATTTGGCCGCCCTTCATTGGCGCCCAAGAATAATTCATGCCTTGACTTGGGACAACAGAGTTGATCTCGCCTTACGCACAGCTAAACAGCTCTTCATTGTTGATCCAAAGCAAGACCAAAATCCTTCTTACGCACAGGCAAGTATATATTTTCATTTCAACTTTTGCGGCATTCAATGGATAACACAAATCAAATGCAGGAACTTACACGCATTGCGTTGGAATCTGCTGGCACGCCTCGAAATCCAAAAGCCACAGAAACTTACGAAGTGAAGAAACAAGTCCCCAACCCTGAACAATTGAAAGGCTTAATCGAAACTTTGATGGTGGTTTCAACCCTCATAATCACAGCTTCTTTTGCTGCTGGATTTGCAGTTCCAGGCAGCGTAACACCCGTCTTGCTAAATCGCCACGTGTTCCATGTGTTCATTTTGTCCCTCGCCATCTCTCTATCCTCATGTGGGCCCGGCTAGAAGATTTGAATTTAATGGCCTTTTCTCTTGAGGTGGCGGCACCACTTTTGGGTATATGACTGATAGGGGAAAACTTTAAAGCCTATAAACTCCGCAAGTGCACGGGTCGTCGATTTTGAAGTAATAAAGTGATAAGAAAAGTATCGTTCCCACGGCGACTTTCAGATCACAATCTCGTTAAGATTAATTTTACAATTTCGTTTAAGTTAAGCAAACCAAATTGAATTTAATTAAAATAAAATAAAATAAAATCAAAACAAACAAACTACCACAATAATAAAATGAGCAACTCAGAGTCACTAATCCCTTATTAGTTTCATAAACCTTGTTTTCACTAATTTAATTAGCCTAAATATCAATTTTGTTAATCTCGAGTATAAATAGCTATAAGTGCCTGTCGGTCCACTTATAACCCTCTCTTAAGTATAATTAGTTATGTCTAACATAATTACTCAAGAGGCAATAAATCTCGAACACACTCCTCAACAATTATATGGGGCCATTAGGTATATGTCTATCCTAATCGCAAATTAAATCGTAATTTAATCCCATATTACTTAATCTCATAGCCTAATTAAAATTTCCTTCGTCAAGGTAAATCCTAATTCTCAAATTCATATTCAAAAATGATGATCGACACTAAATAGATAAAGCTAAATAAGATTAGGTAACCAAAATTAATATTAATTATAACTAAATAATAAAAACAAAAGTCTATTCCTCTTATAAGTTCATAGGTACTCTAGGTTGCAAGACAAACTAGCCACACATGCCTTAAATCAACATCACAGCAACACAAAATTCAGAGTTCAAGCCATACTGGAATTCAAAGGCAAATGAGTAAAGATAAAGCAAATAACACCAATATCTCGAGCCTCGATTCCTCTTTCTCGTTCTTGAAACTCGGCCCCGTGGTGGTGAGAATGGAGATGATGCGAAGGTCGCCGGCGACCGTGGTAGAGAGGAAGCCGCCGGCGAGAGAAGAAGAAGAAGATTGAAGGTCTCCGTGGTGCTTTTGCTCTGTTTTATCGTTCTCACCGTGCGTCCGCCTCTGCGCCCTCTCGTTCTCTGTTCGTCTTCTTTTTTTCCAAATTGATATCTCTTAAAATCTCAATAAAATCTCTTTAAATTAGTAATAATGACTTCTCAAATATATAAAAATATATCTCAAATCTATTAAAAATGAGAAGTCATCAATGACTCTACCTCTGGCATTATTTGCAGGCATGTACCTTGTAGTGAGGAAACTTGGGAGGTTGGCCACCACGTTTGTGGTAATGAGTGTGGCTATGATCCTAGTGATTATGTATCTGTACACCTTTTTTTATGTGCCCTCCACCTCAACCCTCCCATTCAAGCGATATATATCTCCTACGTTCTCTTCATGGTTTCCGCGAAGGTTGCTGAAGAGTATACTTATTAAACCCCACCACCTGCAAGAGCGATCTCCGAATCTAACTGAATTATGCATCTAATTATGAGTATGATCCATGAATACTCGCGTGCTTCTTATCTATATGGTGTTTTTCTTTCTCAATATTTCAATTACACTTCTCCTTATTTCCTTTGCTTGCTGCCATTCTTGCTGACTTCCAATCACATTATAAGGAATCACAACAACGCAAAGGAACTAGAAAAATAATGGAATACAAGCAAAGAATGAAGAAGATTGTGTAAGAAACAAGAGCAGAAGAACACAAAGGCAAAGCAGAAAGAACAAGAAAGAGCTGCTTTGCACGATGCAGCTTTTCACATAGAAGTGCTTCCTACTTAACAAAGAAATGTAAATCCTGCGTCATGGCAATATGGCTTCTTCCCAATTCATTTGGCAATGCAGAGGATGCTTACGTCAATATGATTCAAGAGCTACTAAATCACATTTCATATCCCACAAAAATGCAAGAAAAAAAGCGCACTGAGCTGCTAACTTTTGAAACTTTTTCTATAAACCTCTCTAAACTTTTACATTTATGCATGGTTCTAAGTTTAAGGAAGTTTTATGTAATTTAGCCAGAATTATTTACACAACTTAAATGAAGGATTCAAATGTAATTTAACTATTTTTTAGAGGTTGTATGCAACAACTGAGGTTCAAAGGGGTTTTGCATATGGTCTAAATTTTTTAATTCATGTTAAATGCCATATATTTCTCATTTATCATATACAACAGTTTCGGTTAATAACTTGATAAAAAATCTTAACAAAAAAAGTAACAGTTGGAAGTTTATTGTTAAAAATTAAAACTAGGGTTAAATTTAAATTTTAAAATGTCAAAGGCCATATGCAACCTACTTGAAGTTTAAGTAGGTTTGTATATTTCAACAAAATTAGAATAAAGCATAGATTTAGAAAATAAATAATGGAAGTTTCTACAATTCTTTTAGGGAAAATTACTCAAAGTCTCAAATTAGAGAAAATACAATCAAAAGGTTCTTTAGTGAATTGTGAAAATTGCAGCCAAGTACTATACACTACCGAAAAATTCTAAATTTGGACGGAATTTGCTACGGATTTAAAAATCCGTAGCAAAAAAAAAAATTTGCGACGGATTAACTAATCCGTCACAAAATGGATGATTTTTGCGGCGTAGCTCATCCGTCGCAAATTTTTGGTCCTAGACTCCGCCACAAGGCGACGGACCATATGGTCCGTCGCAACTTGCGACGGATAATGGATCTGTCTCAAAAAGGGGACCAAAAGGTCCGCCAACTTGCGACGAACGCGATGTCCGTCTCAAAATGGCGGACCTTTTGGTCTCGCCAACCAGCGACGGATCGAAATATCCGTCGCAAGTTGCGACGGACACTTAATCTGCCGCACAAGGGCGGACTGTGCTCGTCCGCCAACTTGCGATGGACGTCACGTCCGTCGCAAAATGGCAGCACTTTGGTCCGCCAACTAGCGACGGATCAAACGATCCGTCTCCAAGCGATTGTGCGACGTATAGTTATCCGTCGCAAACGCTTTTTGCGACGGATCCATGTGTCCCCTCGCAAAAAGAAAGTCTCATTAATGAGACTTTCTTCAACCCCCCCCGTCCGGCTCCCTACGCCCTCGGCTCCCCCCTCCGGCCGCCCCCCCCCAGCTCCGCCGCCCCCGCACTCCCCCACGCTCCGCCCGCCCCTCCCCCCGCCGTCATCTCCCCTCGCCGCTCTCCCCCAAGCTCGTCCCCCCGCCCCCCGCCCCCCACGCCTCGCTCCTCCCCGCCTTCTCCCGACGCTCGTCCCCCTCCGCCTCGGCCTGCGCCTCGCTCACCCTCCCCACTCTCAACTTGCTCGATCGTCGTCCTCTTCTTCGTTCCGATCCACACGCCAGTGTTAGCTTGAATGTTTTTTAAAAAAATAATTATATGGAAATATCTATGTTAGATTTGATTTATTACATAATTGAAATATGTATGTTAGTAGAAGATTAGAAATTACATTATTTTAAATCTTCTTTTTTGTTTTAGTTTCTCCTTTTGCTGAATCTATTACTTACATGATGATCTTGATACTTAATGTGTTTATTAATTTGAATTATGCTTATAGTTTGTAGGAGACTCCATGATTTTTTTAATTATTGGGTTTTAGTGATTTTTATTTATGATATTGATTTTTTTAATCTTGCATTGTTTTTTGGGAGGAAGATAAATTAAAAAAGAAAATTTTTCAAGTAAACACAGCTTAATAAACGTATAGAATTATTTTATGAAGTATTTTATCTAGCACTTTTTAGGAATTTAGAAATTCCAATGCTGATATTGGTCTGATAAAATTATGATTTTGTATTAGTTGGCAATGATACATAAATCTTTAAATAGGATGATATTGAAATTAGAAAAGTGAAGTATTGAGAAATGAAATTTAGGGATAAGGCAATTAATTAGTTAATGTAAAGTAGGAGGAGGAAGGTGTGACATTAAAGAATAATCAAATTTGTATGAGTTATAAAAATTAGTGGAATTTACTATTTGATTTAGGCTATTATAAAAATGACTCGTTAATAATTTGTTTAACAAATATTTCATTTAAATTTTTTATTTGAATCTATCTTTAACAAGTTATACAATAAATTTGATTAAGTGTTAAATAATCTCTTTGATCTAGCGCATATATGTTAGAAACTCCAAAATACTTAGTATTCTATTCTTTGTTTGCCCCCTACACATGCATGTCCCCATGTTCTAGTGTGCTATCCTCATTCTCTGGTTGCTTTCTGGAATCTGTTCTGTGTTCAATGCATGTGTTTGTGGTATGTTGAGATGTTAATTAGGTTAATAACTGAACTAGCTAGGAAGTATGGAAGGCAACCATGATAGAAGTTGGATGTACAATCGTCTAACCGATGAAGAGAACTAACTCAAGCATTCTTGGCGGGTTTGGAAGAGTTCATCCAATTTGCTTTCACGAATTCAAATAATTCAAGTAGGGAGATCAGGTGTCCGTGTGCCAAATGTAGGTGTTTAAGATTTACATATGCGGGCACGGTCAAAATTCATTTGTGTCAAAAGGGATTCATGAAAGATTATGAATGTTGGGAATGTCATGGCGAAGTCCGACAGACACCGAGTGGTTATTACGGGGATAGTAATCATCGAGAAAACCTTAATCAATATGAGCAGTTGGTTATGGATGCCGCGGGACCGTCGATCGGCCAATATTTTGATCCCATTACTCATGCTGAATCGTCATACATGGGAGAGGAGACCGGTACACATACTCAACCATCATACATGGGTGAGGATCCTCATCCGGAAGCCGCTAGGTTCTATAAAATGCTTCAAGAAGCACATCGTTCGTTATGGGAAGGTTGCGAACACTTTGAAAATAGTGAATATTCATCGCTATCGGCCACCCTAGCAACACTAAGCTTGAAGACCGATCACCATATGAGTGAGAGGAATTACAACGAAATGATGCAGATCATGAGTAAGGTTGTTCCCAAAGACAATAATTTGCCGAAGGACTTTTACCAAGCAAAAAAAAAGGTGAAAAAGCTTGGGCTTGGATGTGAAAAAATTCATTGCTGCCCCAGAGGATGTATGTTGTATTACAAGGATGATGCTGATCTGACCAATTATAAATTTTGTGGACATGACAAATATAAAGTTGTGGGGAAAGGAAGGAAAATGACCCGTCATGCATTAAGCAAGATGTGGTACTTTCCTCTGGTGCCCAGACTTACGAGATTGTATGCATCAGAACAAACAGCTGCTCACATGATATGGCACAGGGAGCATCGTAGGGATGAAAACTTTGTGACACATCCATCTGATGTCGAAGCTTGGCGTAAATTTTACGAGGCGAATCCTTTCTTTGCTATGGATCCCCATAATGTTCGTCTTGGTCTATGTTCGGATGGGTTCGCTCCTTTCAACAATACGGGCAGGAATTATTCCTGTTGGCCAGTCATTGTGACTCCGTACAACCTCTCACCTTCTATGTGCATGAGAAGAGAGTTTTTCTTCCTTAACGCGTTAATCCCTGGGCCATCCAACCCAAAAAAGAAGATCGATGTGTACCTCATGCCTTTGATAGACGAGTTGAAGATGTTGTGGAGTGAAGGGGTTCTTACGTATGATATATCATTAAGTCAAAATTTCACCATGCGAGCTGCCTTAATGTGGACGATAAATGATTTCCCTGCATATGGGATGTTGAGTGGCTGGCAAACGTCGGGAAAGCTCGCATGCCCGGTATGTCTTGAACAGAACATGGGTTTTAGCTTGGAACACAGTCGCAAGGTCAGTTGGTTTGACAAGCACCGATGATTCCTACCACCCAATTATCCGTTTAGGAGAAATAGAAAAGACTTCACGCGGAATGTTGTCGAACTAGCAGATCAACCTCGTCGTTTAAGTGGCCAAGAAATATGGGACAGGGTCAAGTACATTCAAAGTGTCAAAGAGGGGGCTGCTTCCAAATAACCCGAGGGATATGGCGTTGATCATCATTGGAACAAACGCAAAGATCTTCTCGGGAACTTCCATATTGGAAAGATCAATTGTTAAGACACAACCTCGATGTCATGCATATTGAGAGGAATGTGTTTTGCAATATTATGTACACCGTGATGGACACCAAGGGCAAGACGAAGGACACAACCAACGCAAGACGGACGTTGAAAAGATTTGCGAAGGCCCGCTTTGCATTTGGTGGAGAATGGCACAGGACGGATTTCCAAACCTAGAGCGCCGTACACATTCAACAAAGAGCAGAATTTAGAATTGTTGCAATGGGTTAAAGATTTGAAACTCTCAAACGGTTATGCGTCAAACTTGAATAGATGTGTCGACATGCACGAGGGGAAGTTGAGCAAGATGAAGAGTCATGATTGTCATGTTTTTTTCCAGAGATTGTTGCCGTGGGCCTTCAAAGCACTACCGAAGCATGTATGGTCTATTCTAACGGACTTTTCCATGTTCTTTAGAGAAATTTGTGCTTCGTAGCTTAATGTTGAAAAGTTACGGCACCTGGAGGCGAGCATGCCCATAACGCTATGCAAGTTAGAGATGGTGTTTCCTCCTAGCTTGTTTGACTCAATGGAACATTTGCCCGTTCACTTGGCCTACGAAGCAAAGGTAGGAGGCCCGCAACAATATAGATGGATGTATCCGTTTGAGAGGTAATATATATTGATTTCGCGCGTTATTAATTGACCGACATGGTACTTTAGTTTATAAATACCCTTTGATTTACCATTGTAGGTTTTTACGCACACTTAAGCACAAGATCAAAAATGCAAGGTACGTTGAAGGATCCATCGTTGAAGCATATCTAGTCGAAGAGACCGCAAAATTTGAGTCATACTATTATCCCCCTGAAATGATGTCAAGATGGAGAGGGGTACCACGCAACGATGATGCCGGTGATACGAGGGATCAAAAATCAATATTTAATTTTCCAAGGCGAGTAGTAGGAAAACGTTGGAGGTCAACTCTTGACGGAAGAGATAAGCGAGTTGCAGAGTGGTACATTCTAAACAACTGTGAAGAGGCCGCCCAGTACTTAAAGTAAGTTTTTTCTTTCCTTTTTACCATTACGGTAAGTATTAAAGTATTAACTTCAGTTTTTTGTTACGCTTACTTCTCTAATTGGGTCCGATCGGAAAATCCTTTGATGTCGTGTCCCAAGTTGAGCAATTCACGAACTCGAGTTTCCAAAATGGTTTCGATCCTATTTCGTGGAAAATCCATCAGATCCCAATGAAGTTGCGTGGAGTTTATCTTATGGAGCTGCAATTAGAGTTACCCGATGCAACAAATATATAATCAATGGGTATCGGTTTTCAACTGTTGACGCGAATGCAGGTACATTATGTTGCAATTACGGTGTATGTTGTCGAGGTGACCAAGTTGACGGGGTGGAGACTGACTACTACGGGAAGTTACTTGATATAATTCAGCTGAGTTACCAGTGGGACAAGGTGGTGACCCTTTTTAAATGTGAGTGGTTTGATAACAGTCCGCGTGGGACAAAAGTGGACAAACATGGAAATATTGAGATCCACTAGACAAGGAGATATACGGTTGGTTATGACCCATTCATCCTTGCTCAACAGGCGGAACAAGTTTACTATACATCATACCCCACATCTCGCCAAGGGTGGAGGGGAGTTATTAAAACCAAAGCACGAAATATTATACCAAAGTCGAAAGAGTCGGAATCAATTGACGGTATGGCTGAACTGTTCCAAGCTGATGTGGAACATGTATTGCCCATAAACATCTTTGACGACGAAGTACCAAGCAATCTTTTTTATTCTCGTGCGGAGTTAGAGTTGATTCCTACACAAATTGACGATGAGAAATCAGACGATGAGGATGAGGCAGAAGTGAGCTTCTCTGATAGTGAATCTGAGTTTGACGACTATGAGAGTTCAGAGGAAGACGTGCAAGTAGATGTCGATGAACAGGAATCGTCCGGTTGATGACTGTTAGTTATTTGTTTATGACGATCTGTTATACTACGTACTGTGTTACTTCGCTACTGTCATATTTAGTAAATATCTTTATATATATATATTGACATTATGTCGTCGTCATCTACCGTCGGGTTATTTGTCATCTTCACCGTCGCTTTATATGTCGTCGTCACCGTCTACCCCCGATCCACAAAGAAGGGGGACAACGGTTTACTTTACCATTTCGATTGATTTACATATGTTTAGTTTCTTGAAACCATCTATGTACAAACATCTTCAATATTTCACATTCCTTCCTTAGCACACCGCGTCGCCTCGAGCCACGTCGGGGAAGAAGGTAGTTCCTCCGATACACCAACTGGGCTCAACAGATCCTTCGACGGGAAGCTTTGGATCTCTCCCGACGCAACGAGTAAGTTATGCCAAGTTACCGGTAATGTTACAATTTTCTTCTCTAATTGGTTTGTATGCTAATATTTGCATGATGTCCTCTGTCTTCAGATTTGTGCCTGATAATCCGGTGGGGGAGTTCATCTCGAACCAATTATTTTGTAATTACAATCAACCTTGGACCACGTGGACAGAGATTCCTAAGACCCAACGAGATGTTTGGTTCAATGAGTTCTTGGTAAGTTATTTGTTTTATGGTTGTTAATTAAGTACTTTTAAAATTTGGAGCACTAATTGTTCGTTATTGATTTTCAGGGTAAGCATATGATGTTGCCTGAACATCATGAAGATCTGAAAAAAGCTTATAACCACGGGCCGGCCGGTGGTTGTCTCGAAAGCTCTATTCATTGAGAAGGTCAAGAGGCAAGACAGATTGGCTTCCACAGGAGACTAAAGAGGAATTATTTGGCAATTGGGCAAACAATGAGAAGTTTAAGATTATAAGTGAGAAAAATAAGGAAAATAGGGCCAAAATGGAAGGACCGTCATATGCTGGCGGCTCCAGATCAATTAGTGAGCATCGACGCAAAGTTGTAAGTACACGTTATTTTCTATTTAGGTATTCAATATTTTGTACTTTGAAGTAATTAATTAAGGTCATCATTTGCGTTTGCAAGTAGAGTCTGGGGAAGTTCCTGCAAGATCGATTGAGTGGGTTACCTTTGAGCGGACCCATTCCCGACAGTCTGAAGGGAGTGAGAGGCAATGGATTAACCCAAGGGCGCATCAAATAGCGGTTAGACATTTATTGCCTTTATTACTTGTTTTATGCATCACCATATTTATTTCATTTTACATGTCTTATTTGTTATGTATTTGTTTGCTTGTAGGAAAACTATCGAAGGCGTCGCAGAGAGAGACTCGCGGCGTGGGATCGACCCCGCATCCTCTCAGCCCGATAACGAGAGTCTGTTCTTTGAGGCTACTGGCGGATTTGACAAGAAAGGGAGAGTCTTTGGATATGGTGCCTCTGCCAGCCGACTGAAGCAAACAAAGCGTCCCTCATCTGGCACCGGAGGGGTTTCTTCAGGTAAACGTAATACATTTGATATTGATAATTTCCATTCTCTTGTCCATTCAAATGAAGTACAAATAATAAATGTACTAATCAATTTTGTAGATGAGTTGAAGAAGATGAAGGCGTTGGTGGAGGAGCAAGCAACACAGATGACCCGAAACGGAGATGATGAGGCAAAGAAATGACTCAAGAAATGGAGATGATGAGGCGACAGATGATTCGGAACAAGAGATGATGAAGCGAGCGTTGAATCGGAACGGCGATGATGCGGTAGGAGATAACTCGAAACGGAGATGATGAGGGCGATGCAGCTTCAAATCATGTCCCTCCTGAAAGACAGAGGTTCCGGGTCAGCTCCTGGTGATGATGACCATGCTGGTGATGATAACCGTGCTGGTGATGATGATGATCACAATGCTGTTGTTTAGACTACTTTTTAGTATTTGCACTTTGTTATTATATATATATTTTGTTTTCGCTATGTAAACTCTTTTTTATTATTATTAAATCTATGGCACACAACTTTTTGTTTTCAATTTTCTATAAAAAAATATTAGTTTTGCTACGGAATCACATTCCGTAGCAAATTTGCTACGAAATGTGATTCCGTAGTAAATTTGCTACGGAATCAAATTTCGTAGCAAATTCGAATTTGCTACGGAATGTGATTCCGTAGTAAATTTGCTACGGAATCAAATTCCGTAGTTAATTCGAATTTGATTCCGTAGCAAATTGTGACGGAAATTATATCCGTCGCAATTGCGACGGATATAATTTCCATCGCAAACCGTCACAATTTGCGACGGTTAATAATTTCCGTCACAATTTGCGACGGATAATATTTCCGTCGCAATTTGCGGCGAATTTTGCAAAATCCGTCACAATTGCGACGCCGTTTTTTGCTACGAGACAAAATCCGTAGCAAATTGATTTTGCTACGGAAAAAGGCTTTTTTTCTACGGAATTTTTCCGTAGCAAAAGACGATTTTTTTTGTAGTGATAATCAATTGTGAAAAAACCATAATACCCTTAGTGAATTTGATTATATTAACCCAAGTCTTCTCAACTCAAATTCACTAAAGGTATTTTGATATTTTCACAATTAGATTATATTACCCAAATGTCCCATGGGATTAGGCTGCAAAAAGACCTATTGGTCGTATTTTCTCTAACTTTGGGACTTCAGTGTAATTTTCTCTAAATTTTTTAACTACCTGAAGAGATGTCAAAGTATTATATTCAAATTAATTAATAAATAAAAAGCCAATAATAAGTGTTTTGCTTAAGAAAACAACGTGAAAAATAAAATCCAAGTAGATTTCAATTGAATCGATGACAAAATTTGTATACATGTCATTTCACTTTTATTGCCATCTGATAAGGGAGATGAGGAAAGAGATGGCCATTGATGGAGCTCTCAAATTTTGATCTTTATCTCACTTATCCACAAATGAGTGAATTTATCATCTCCAAACATATTAAAAAGAGAAATAGATCTTCTATATGGCTTCTGGTACTGTTGATTCCAGCTCTTCAAATATGAACAATCGTCATCATGTATATATGCACAGACCACGATTCAGCTGTGATTACTTTGCCTCGTAGAATAGTAGCATCGCAAGGACAACCACAGCATGGACCAAGAATGAAAATATCTTATTCTTATAATTCTACAGTTTTAGCTTTGTGGCCGATTGAATGGATTTGCATAAGTTGGCTCCTCAAACTGCACTCTTCCACCTGAAAAGCATGCCATATTTATTGTAAATTCAGACGAAAACTGATAAATGTGGCCGATTGAATGGATACGCACACATTCATACTGTGGCAGCCTGTATCTTTTTCTAACTACAAATAGATTATTGTAAATAAAACTCAAATTCCCGAAGGTAATGTGATATAATGTTTAAAAGTTACATTTTGACATGTTTCTAAACATTTATGATATAAAAAGATACAATGTAGATGTGTCCATTATAGGATTCTGCCAGCATTACTGGTTTCAGAGTGTGGCAAACCTGTGATTTGTATGCCCTTGCCAATAAACTTCCACATTCTCCGATAAAAGCTCTTTCTCCGCCAACAACCCTGGCTAATTCTGAAATAGATATATCTGTTTCTTCAACCTAAGTTTGACAGGTTTTTATCAGTCAATGTCTAAGAACACAATCAACAAAGTATAAATAAAAATGCAAAGTACAATGACCATGCAAAGTATAATGACCATATCTGTTTCTTCAACCTAAGTTTGACAGGCTTATCAGTGCAATGTCTAGAAACACAATCAACAAGGTACTTGCATTGCATCCCTTTTTCCAGCATAAACAAGATGAATTTGATAGAGAAACCTTTTGCTTTTTTTTGTTTTTTTTTTTTCAAAACTGTATTGATAATACTGATCTTTTCTTCAAAGTTTGCCAGGCTTTTTATCGGTGCAATGTCTAAAAATATAATCAACAAAGTACATCTACGTGCATCAACTTTTCCAGCAAAAGCTAGCTGGATTTGATAGGGTAACCTTTCTGTTTTGTTTTTCCAAAAATATGTTTGTAATACAAGAGTGTGATCACATACTGTGTATTTTCCTGTAATTTTAATACCAACTTTCTTTACGCACCTTTGACATAAATCTTTGCACATGGAAAACAATTGATTCCATCATCTTCATGGATGAGTTTATTGCCTCCCCCACCTCCCTTGCATCAACCTGTGGTATGAATATTTTGTTGGTACACGCAGCACGTATAAAATCCAATATCAGAGACCCAAAACAAAAAAGGTGTGGATGGATAATACAGAAAAGAAGAGGACGAATCATAATCATACCTTCACATTCCCACCTACTGGAAGTTGCACTGAGGCATTCAACAATGCCTCAGTTGTTTCAGTCAAGGAGACAGAATATTCTTCTTCTAAATTAGACCACTCCTCCACATAAGGGATCTGTGATACATTTAGTAAGGGGGAAAAAGTTAATAAGACCAAAAGAATGATACGCGAATAATTTATTTTGAACAAATAAATGGAAACGATACTTGGAGGAAAGAAATAGGCATGGTTATGTGAAAATAAAATCTTGAAGAAACAAATCCAGAATCAGAAGATTAAATTTAATTAAAAAAAGCACACGGAAAGGAAGGGGGGTAGAAGAAACTAGAAACAAGAATATTAGTTTAAGAGAATACACTCTAATGATGGGAGAATAAACAAAATATGAGACATAATAGAAGTTTTAGAGAATTAACTTGGCCCTACTCTTCAAAGAGATCTATTTTAGAGGATATTAGTTTCTTAAAATTATGTCCAAAGACATAATAAATGTCTTAGAGAATTGACTTGGCCCAAACTCTTCAAAGAGATACGCTTTAGAGGATATTAGTTTCTTAAAATTATGTTCAAAGACAAAGTTATAGACTGAGTAATACCATAATAAGTAACAATTATTCCCCAAAAGTATTTTTGTCATAAACAAAAAAAAAAAAAAAAAAAAAAAAAAAGCATCGTCTTATTAACAAATTAAATGCCGAGTACACGTTATTAACAATTTGTGTTCTATGGACATCAGCAGAGGCCTAAGGATTCGATGCCTGTTATGAATGCTTTAGAAGACATTAGTTGCTTGAGATCATGTCCAAAAACAAAGTTTACTTAAGTAGTAATACTTCAATGAGTAATGTAATTCATAGCATAAAACCATTCTTGTCATGCACCAAAAACAAAAACAAAAAAAGCAATGCCCTATGCACAAATTAGACGCAAAAACAAAAAAGAAAAGATTTGAGTTGATAGCCTTACTTGAGCTTCAAGAATTGTTAACAAAGTCTTTGCTCTCTTCAAAAGTTGCACTTCTAAGCGTTTCAAGTTTACAGAATCACGAAACTCTAACATTTTCAATGCTAGAGAATAAAGTTCTTTCTGCAAGAATTACGAAAGATGGATGGGAAAACAAGAAGAAGAAAGAAAAGTGAGTAAACTGCCAAAGATGGGATAAAAGGAATTGTAAGCTAAATCAGACTGACTAAAAGATCAAGTGAAATCTAGATAGTAAGCAACAGAAATCTGCGTAGTTAATCACAATACTATTTTCATATAAGCAAGTTCTGAGTACCTATGCCATAAAATTATACTTAATTTATAGAGTGAAATACTTCAAATAAACTAAAATTAAAATCAACGATGGACAAATATTTGTCGATACATGCCAGGGAAGTGAAAATCAGTGCCACATTTATTCACTGTGCCACATCTTTAACAAGGTTTTCAGCCTTTCAGATCTATATCATTTAGGCTTTCAGCCTTTCTTTTAACAAGGTTTTATAGCATAAAGAAATATTTGTCAATCGATACATGCCACGGAAGTGAAAATCAGTGCCACATTTATTCACTGTGCCACATCTTTAACAAGGTTTTCAGCCTTTCAGACTATAATCTATATCATTTCGGCTTTCAGCCTTTCCTTCAACAAGGTTTTATAGCATAAACAAACTAGAGATCCACATTCTTTTCTTGCCAATCATCAAATCGTCTCTGCTAAATTCCTCTCCAATGAACAGCACCAGAAGTTTAGAAATACCAACACAAATAATATAGGTTTTCTGTTAAGCTATAAACTTGTTATTAGGTAAGAAAAAGAAACAAAGGCTACACACCTCACTATCTCTTTGCTGAGCTTTCATTGAGGATTCTGCTTTTGCATTGGCATATCTCCATTGTAGGTAACGATTATATAGCAACCTCAGGCTATGCACATCTTCCTGATGACCGGAACCTTTTTTACCTTTCTTTGTATCTATCCCCGGTTTTGGACACGGAGCTACTGGGGGTAAACAAAGGCCTCCAACTTTTGCAGAATTAGTATACTGCTTGACAAGAGAAGTAACATGCTTCTCACTCCCCCTTATGGAATGATTTAGTAAATGCTCACTGCCTGATAATGACATGTTAAGAGAACGAAAGAAAGGAGTTGTGGGGAATTTCAAACTGTCCCCACTACCTCTTACAGCACCCTTATTGCCAGTTTTGTCATCCACTGATCTAGTAGACACAGTAGGCAGCATGTCTCCCTCCAGCACAGACGACCGAAATTCTGGAAGTGACTGTATGCTGCAGTTGACCTCCGAGTTGCTATGATTTTCGTCATCAGAGCATACCGAAGAAGTATCCCCAGACATTGAATTGGTTTCTCTTTGAGGCGAACCAACGTTGCCCTTTAGTGAATTTGCAGTGGAAGATTGACTTCCCGATGATATGCCACTTGCTTCCAATAGTTTTGCAGCAACGGTGGCATTCATACTAACAGAACGCTGATGCGGAGTGAGTCTGTATCTTGAGGATACAGTTACTGTTGGAGTGTCCGGTCTCAAGGAGGGTGAAGTAAAACCATTTCCGATTCTCCCAGAACAAGACTTCGAAGGGTGAAGAGGTTGCTGCTCAACTCTTCCTCCTCCACCATTCTCCTTAAAGGGTTTCACAGCTCGTTGTTTTCTCTGTATAGTGGCAGTCGTATTTACTACATTTGATTTACACTGAGATCCAAAAGGGAATGGAGTTTCCGAATTTTCTGCCTGTCGGTTCTCATCAGCTGTGCCCAAGGGATCTACTTCCGATTGCTGCTGTCGTGGCCGTCTCTGTACAGAAGATACCACGGGAGACATAAATCTAGAACTCACCTCCCTAACCCTAGGCCGTCGTTGATGAGAAGGCGAGGGTGGCGGTGGGGGAAGTGGATGTGGAGGAGCAGCCGGAGCATCCGTAACCATCTCCATCGCAGAATTGGACTTCTCTGTAACTTTGATCTGTTTATGTTCTTGCATCATCTTCAACAATTTTGGCACAGCTACACATTTAATTAAATTTCCCGATCGACAGAAAATAAAAATAGCCTAGATGAGTAAGTTTATCTCTGATAACTCAATTCTTCCAGAATTTGACGGAAATTCACAGAGAAAGTGCAAGAAAACGGAAGAATTACCAAATTGAAGTTCCCGTTTGAGAACTGCTTTGGAATCGACGATTCTCTGTCCCTCCCTGTTTGGAGCATATGCTTTAGGGGAGAGAAGTGGGGGAGGCAGGGTTTGAACTTTGAAGTCTTGAGTTCAGAGGAGAGCCGACCTATTTCGGGAGGAGAGAAGGTGTGGGCGTCGATGGAATGGGGAGGGAGAAGATGAGACAGAGAAGGTCGTGTCGTTGAGGAAGGAAAACTAACCGTTGGGCTATCGTTAGTAGTGTTCCAACGGTCCGAATTTCAAATCCACATTACGAGGTCTGAGCCCCAGGCTTCTAACAACGCGCTCTCTCTGACATTTTATCACTCGTTTGTTGGGTGTCCTCGTACTTCTTGCACACTGAAATTTATTACGAAGTCGTCACACTATTTTCACTGCAGTAATTATTACACCTCGGGAGATTATTACTATATTCAATCTTAACTATAGAACATATTTAAGAGAGAGAAAAGACTAAGCCTCAACGGAATTTTAAATTAATGTGTATGTGGCATTAATGGGTTGTAAATATTACTTATTTTATAGAATGTATAGGTGCATTATTAAATTATTAGAATTAGGGATAGGATATTGTCACTACCATTTTTTGTCACTACCAATGTCACTACCATTTTTTCACCGTTAGATCATAATCTCAATAGGAAAGAGAAATGATAAAGGTCGATGAGATTCCGATCTAACGGTGAAAAAGCCAGAAAGGACATTGAATGACAATATCATATCCTTTAGAATTATCTCAGTTTTTTTCGACAGATTGAATTTAAAGGAAAGTTTCGAAACGTTGTGTATGAACTCTCATGTTGGAGTATTCTCTTATATCGTATATGATATGAGCTATTATGGTATTGAAAGAATAATTGTTCATTGCTTTGGTAAATGGCCACAAGCATGCTTGAAAACTTTTTGAGAGGATTGAAAGAATAATATTGAGCTTGCTTAATATTCATGAGATTTGTTCTCACACTTGTTATTTTTGGGTCTTGTACCTGCGCTTATTTTGTGGCTTCAAGCCACGTTTAGTTACTTACCCTCATGGACTGTATGTCCACCCTTGTTTTCGTGGCCTCATGCTGCACCTGTTTTGTGGCCTCCATTCGTACTTAATTACTTTCTCTTGTGGACTATGTGTCCACATTTGTTACCAGTTATGTTGAAGTCCTGCGGAAGGATGAAATTTGAGATTTATTGTTTTTAAATTGGTTTTGAAAACAAATGGTTTTGTTTATTCGTTCAATGATCTTCTATACCACTTTAGTTATGCTTAGTAATAGTCCTTTTTATAAATCCGTTTATGGTTATGATTTCGTACTTAGAAGTTAAAATTAATGGTTATCTGTTTATTATATATTTTCATAATATTAAGTTATTTCTTTACGTATTTTAGTTATTTTCATTACCTTCTACTAATGGGACGTTATTCATTGGAAAATTCATTTTTTTTGCTTCAGATAACATAGCTTACCCTATGCATCTCGTGATCAAGGAGGGCATCACTATTGAGTTAAAGCATGCAAATTAATGGTGATCAACAAATTCTAATTAATGTCCATGTAAACCTTTGCTTTTACAACTTATAAGCCAAGCCCATCACGATGGTGTTAGTTTAGGTCCAAACCGACCCCTTGTTTGTGAGGAGGTTGGGGGTTTGTCTAATAGTAACGTGGGCCACTGCTTTATTGAGCCATCTGGACCTGAGATTGTCCAAGAGCACCAAAAAGGTGAGCCTCTATCTCCAGATTGGACCATTGCGGGTGAAAGAGCTAGGGGGCTGCCCAATTCTGATGCTGACCAATGCTACACCTTGTAGTTCCCCAATGAGAATGAGACAAGCCATATCATTTCTTCTCCTTCATACAGTTTATCCCCTGTGTCAGTGGTGGCTTTATCCTTGAAAAGGTTCCAATCTAAACGCCCATATGAGCTTGATATACCCTAAGATTCGACCAAGAGACAGCGAAAACTTCCTTCGAGGACCCTGTGATTCCACCAACTCTTCAACCAGACAGGGGATCAACCCACTGTGGACGTCGGAAGAGCTATAGAACCATGAAGTCTCTTGCACGGTGCCAGCTAGATACTCCCCCATCTGTTAATTTGTGCAGCTCTCTGGAAATAGGTGAGATCGATTTCCCAGATAGTTGGTTTGTAGTTCTGCTATTTCTGATAAGGCTATTATTTCTTCTACTCCTCAAAACGTCGGTGGTCGGATGGGACCAGCCACCGGTTCACCATGAATATTTTATCCTGGAATTGTCAAGGTCTTGGGTTTTCCTTAACAGCCAAGAATTTAAAGGAGGAATACCTCCAAGAAAAACCTCAAATGGTGTTCTTAATGGAGACCAAGCAGAAGGCTAGGTATGTGCATAAGTTGAGAAGGCAGTGTGGTTTTGATGAGGAGTGGACTGTGGATCCAATGGGTCGAAGTGGGGGTTTGACTCTCTGGTGGCTAAATATGGTTACAATAGATATTCTCTTTTCCTCTACTAATATTATCCATTCATGTTTCACGTCTAATATGTTTGATGTCCCAGCCTATATCTCTTTTTTTTTATGGTCCCTCAATGAAGAAGAAAGGAATTTATGTTGGCAAGAGGTGAGAAGGATAGGCAAAGGAACTTGTGACTCTTAGCTGTGTCGGGTGATTTCAATGATTTATTATGTCAGCCTAAGAAGGAGGGAGGGAGACCGAGAGAATGAAGGAAGATTTTGAATTTTTAAGTGCTTCCTTGCTGATTACGCTCTGGATGACCTAGGTTTTAATGGTTGTCGGTTTACCTGGTTTAATAATAGGGATGCACCAAATACTATCAGAGAACGTCTAGACAGAACCCTTGGTAATCTTCAGCTACGAGAGCTTTTTCCTAATCTCCAAGTCTTCATCGACCAAGGCAATGTAATTTCCATTTTGAAGCTGCCTGGACTTCTAACAGTGCCTTTCCTCAGGTGGCTAATGATTCCTAGTGGTTTATAAAGGATGATACCCTCTTGGCCGGTGATACTTTTGTTCGTAAGCTATAGAAATGTAAGGAGGTTTTAGTACAATGGAGCAGCAAGGAATTTCCTAATAATGCTAAAGCAATCCATAAACTGAAAGCCAAGCTTGCTTCTCCATCCGCTGGAGGGTGAAATGCTAACCCCTCTAAGGCTATATCAGATGTCAAAATAGCCTTGGATTGCCTTTTTTAATTCAAGGAGAAATTTTGGTGGCAACACTCTCGTGTGAACTGACTTACTGTAAGAGATAAGAATTATCGCTTCTTCTACTTGTCAACCATAAAAAGAAGACATCAAAACAATATCATTAGTATCAAAAATGACGAGGAAGTTTGGTTGATGGGAAAAAAATGAAATTGATAACAATATTGCAGATTTTTTCCAAAATCTATTTTTGTCGTCCTCACCGTGTGAAATGGATTCTATTTTATCTGTTATTGAGAGCAAGATCACTACTGAGATGAATCAATGTCTGATAAGGCCTATTACTCAGGATAAGATTAGGAAGGCGGCCTTCAGCCTTGAGGGTTCCAAAGCACCTGGTTCAGACGGTTTTTCTGGTATGTTTTTGTTGGAAATTATGCCCTAGGGGCAAGTCATTGTACTTTGAACGTTTATGTTATTTAAAGTATTTCTCCTTTAGTTATCATTTCATTTGCATGTTTATAGTGATAACTGTATCCTTGGATATATCTTATAGATTATCCTAGATGTCCCTGGTCGGTCATCTACGCGGGAGCGAAGATGAAATAAGGCCAGTATAACTTTGATGAGGTATGGAGATACAAATCAAAGGCATAGGCACTTGTAAGGGTACAAGGTGTTGGACCGACCCACTATGAGAAAGCTGCATGGATTTAGTCATAAGTTTATCTCATGTATAATCGCGTCACAACGTCCTTTGACCTGAGATCATCATGGATTCCTACATGATGAGTTGCTGATCTTTGACCTAGTCAAAAGTCACCTTTGATCGGGTGATGATAAAGGCTTGGATCGGGATCAGTGGTTTTCATGCAGAGGAATGTGAATGGTCAAGATGGAATTTGTCCCTCACATTTGTAAAGAGATGATACTGGGCCCCTCGATGAGTAAGTCTGAGAAACGTATGGTCATACTACGATGGAAAGGAGTTTCCATTTCAATTAGACTACTCGAGAATCGAGAAAGTAGTGGTCAAGAACAGGAAGTTGACATTATCCATGCCTCATCCTTGACCAAATTATCGCGTGACAAAAGGGACGTGACATGGTTGTACAATAGGTTGCATCGTATCATCGATCCCCATATGAATTGGGTAGTCACAATGTCTTGCTAGAGTTAGTGGGAGCACAGTTGTATTTCTAGTGCTTTATGTTGATGACATCCTACTCATTGGGAATGACATTCCTACCTTGCAGAGTGTCAAGTCTTGGTTAGGAAAGTCTTTCTCAATGAAAGATTTAGGCGAAGCCTCTTACATCCTTGGGATCAGGATCTATAGAGATAGATCCAAGAGGCTGATAGGCCTAAGTCAGAGCACATACATAGACAAGATACTGCATAGGTTCAATATGCAGGATTCTAAAAGGGGTAACATGCCCATGTCTCACGGCATTCATCTCCGTAAGGATCAGTGTCCTAGCACACAAGATCAAAGAAATCGCATGAGTAAGATACCATATGCCTCCGCCATTGGATCTATCATGTATGTCATGTTATGTACTCGACCGGATGTGTCATTTGCCTTGAGTATGACCAGAGATATCAACAAGATCTCGGTGAGGATCATCGGGATTGCTTTGTCAAGAATATCCTAAAGTACTTAAGAAGGACTAAGGACTTATTCTTGGTATATGGTGGCTTGGAGGATGAGCTCGTGACCGGTTACACGGATGCGAGTTTCCAAACCGACCAAGATGATTCAAGATCGCAATCGGGATATGTATTCTGTTGAATGGTGGTGCGGTAAGCTAGAAGAGCTCTAAGCGAGCACCGTAGCTGATTCTACGCAATGTGTTGAGTATATAGCGGATCGGATGCAGCTAAGGAAGCCGTTTGGATCGAAAGTTCATCGAACCGGGGGGGTAGTTCCTACCATCTCGGATCCAATAGTCTTGTTCTGTGACAATAGCGGCGTTATTGCCCAGACCAAGGAGCCTAGGTCACATCAAAGGACCAAGCACATACTCGGGCGATTTCATCTTATCATAGAAATCAATGAAAGAGGTGATACAAACATATGCAAAGTACCGGAGAAGACAATGTAGCGAGATCCTCTTACTAAGCCGCTTGCACAAGCGTCACATGAGCGTCATGTTAGGGCAATGGGAATTAGAGTAATTAATGATTGCACCTAGTGCAAGTGGGAGTCTATTGGAAATTATGCCCTAGGGGCAAGTCATTGTACTTTGAACCTTTATATTATTTAAAGTATTTCTCCTTTAGTTATCATTTCATTTGCATGTTTATAGTGATAACTGTATCCTTGGATATATCTTATAGATTATCCTAGATGTCCTTGGTCGGTCATCTACGCGGGAGCGAAGATGAAATAAGACCAGTATGACTTTGATGAGGTATGGAGATACAAATCAAAGTCATAAGCACTTGTAAGGGTACAAGGTGCTGGACCGACCCACTATGAGAAAGCTGCATGGATTTAGTCATAAGCTTATCTCATGTATAACCGCGTCACAACGTCCTTTGACCTGAGATCATCATGGATTCCTACATGATGAGTCGCTGATCTTTGACCTAGTCAAAAGTCACCTTTGACCGGGTGATGATAAAGGCTTGGATCGGGATCAGTGGTTTTCATGCGGAGGAATGTGAATGGTCAAGATGGAATTTGTCCCTCACATTTGTAGAGAGATGATCTTTGGGCCCCTCGATGAGTAAGTCGAAAACGTATGGCCATACTACGATGGAAAGGAGTTTCCATTTCAATTAGACTACTCAAGAATCGAGAAAGTAGTGGTCAAGAATAGGAAGTTGACATTATCCATGCCTCATCCTTGACCAAATTATCGCGTGACAAAAGGGGCGTGACATGGTTGTACGATAGGTTGCATCGTATCATCGATCCCCATATGAATTGGGTAGTCGCAATGTCTTGCTAGAGGTCGCTTGCGACTTGTGGGTTGGTACGATATTGGCCCATCGCCAATCTCATGTGGGCTGCGGTCACACACAAGAATAGTCCAACACGAGTATTAGTGTCCAGATTCATTGAATCTTAGATATGTCTAAGATTTAATGAATGCAACGTTTAATCTAGGAAGGATATATATATATATATATATATATATATATATATAATTAGAAATTAAATGTTATTTGTTTTGTATTTAATTTATTTAAAATTAAATACCTAAAATGAATATAGATATAGTATCTCACATTTAATTTTTGAAGAGAGATATTATATCTTAGATTTAATTTAATTTAGATACGATATCTGATTTAATTAAATAGATATATATCATATCTTAGATTTAATTTATAATGATAAATTAAATCTCAAGGCTTTTAATTAGGATTAAATGAATAGATTAGATTAGATCTGTTGGACATGATTTAATTGATATATTACTTAATCCAAATTCGAATTCAACAATTAATTAAGATTAATTTTGAATATTTTAATACGGCTCATTAGGGTTTTAGAAACTCTATAAAAGGATGATGATCTAGTCGTATTAAAAAGCTGAAAACGAATTGAGACAAGCCGCAAAAAGAAATCCTAGAGAGAAAAACGTGAGACACAAAGAGAAGGCGCTAGCACGCTGCCGTACGTGTTGGAGAGCTGTTCGGTGTGGATACCGGTAGAAGGAGGAGACTCGAAATGGTTTGCTTCTATTTGATCGAATGAGATGGCACCACGTTCAAGACGTACGACAGTTGAGGCGCACGAACAAGGAGATGCGCACCAGACCGGATCGAACGAAACTCTCAATCCCACGCATAGGTACGGTTTACTAACGAACCTTGATTTAAACGCAGTTGATAGATCCTCTTCTTGGGATTCGTAAAGTTTTTTTTTAAAATTCCGCTGCGTGTACGGATCCCAACAGTTTTATCATAACGCTTGGTCTGAGATTGGTCATTCTGTTTGCACTATGGTACAGGAATTTTTTGCAGGAGCTTCTATTTTGAATGTTATCAATGAAACTAATATCACTTTAATCCTAAAGTTGAAAGGCTCAAACATGTGTCTTATTTCTGCTCGATTGGATTATGTAATTTCTCTTACAAGATTATCTCTAAGCTCCTGTTTAATAGGTTAAGACCTTTGATTGATAGTTGTGTTTCCCAAAACCAAGGGGCCTTTGTCCCTAGTAGGTGTATTCAGGATAATATCATTGTTTCTCATGAAGTGTACCACTACCTTAGAAGGAAAAGGGTTGGGGGAAGTATGAATTTGCTCTGAAAATGGATATGAGTAAAGCGTATGATCGGGTGGAATGGTCTTTTCTTGAGAACGTCTTGTTGAGGTTCAGCTTCTGTTCTGAATGGGTCTCTCTCATTATGAAATGTATAAGTTCGGTCAAGATGAGTATTTTCCTATCTGGTGAAAATGTTAAATCCTTTACACCCAAGTAGAGGTTTATGGCAAGGTGATCCCCTATCTCCATATCTCTTCATCCTAGTGGTGGATGTATTATCTCTTATGATTAGCAAGAGCTAAGCATCCAATTAGATAAAGGGGATTAGATTGAGCCAAAGCTGCCCAGTGCTCACGCATAACTTCTTTGCGGATGACGCCCTTATTTACATGAATGCTAGCTCAAGAGATCGCAACAAATTAGCATAGATCATGCACTCCTTTTGTTCTTTACTTTCGCGGAGTATTAACCTTGATAAATATAGTCTATTTTTCTCTACCAATACACCAGATAATGTAAGAGTTACCGTTGGAAGGATTTTGGGTATCCAAGCATCCATGGATCCAGGTAAGTACCTTGGTATCCCGAACATTTGGGGGAAGACCAAGCATCAAGCTTTAGCCTATGTCAGAGAGCGAGTGACAAGTAAACTTCACGGGTGGGGGCAATCCCTTCTTTCTTTTGGAGGGAGAGAAGTTATGATTAAAGCAGTCATTCAAGCTATTCTTATTTTTCCTATGAATTGTTTTAGGTTCCCAATCAAATCCTGTAAGGAAATTCATAGTCTTATAGCTAACTTTTGGTGGGATAGTAATGCTTTTGGCAATCGAACTCACTGGAAGGCTTGGGACTTCCTTACTTTGGGGAAGAACCGGGGTGGTATGGGTTTTCGGGACTTGGTGATAATGAATGAGGAGATCTTTGGCCAAAACAGCTTGGAGACCGTTGTTGTGTCCTGTCGATGATTTATAGGCCAAAGTTCTTAAAGTGTATATTTTCCCAATTAAGAGTTTATTGAAGCTAAAAAAGGCTATAGAGCCTCGTGGTGTTGGTCTAGTATCATCGATGGCCAAGATTTTCTAAAAAAAAAAAGATCTTCAATGGGATGTGGGCTCAGGTAATGCAATTAGAATCTGGGGCGATAACTGGGTCCCTGGGTTTCCTTTTCCTGAGAGGCCTCAATTTTGTGATGATCCTTATGTTACACATGGAAGAGTTAGTGATCTTATTGTTAATGGTTCTTGGGATCTTGCTCTAATTGCTCAATATTTACCACTAGAAGTCCAGAATGCTATCCATGATATTCCTATACCATTTAATGGTTTAGATGACAAGCTGATTTAGACTAGCACTGTGAATGGGGTCTATTCAGTTCGAGGGGCCAATCATTGTACTTTAAACATTATTGTTATTTAAAGTATATCTCCTTTTTGTTATCATATCATTTGCATGGTTATTATGATGACTGTATCCTTGGATGTATCATAAAAATTGTCCTAAATGTCCCTGGTCGGTCATCTATGCGGGAGCGAAGATGAAATAAGACCAGTATGACTTTGATGAGGTATGGAGATACGAATCAAAGTCTTAGGCACTTGTAAGAGTACAAGGTACTGGACTGACCACTATGAGAAAGCTTCATGGATTAAGTCATAAACTTATCTTATGTATAACCACGTCACAATGCCCTTTGACCTGAGATCATCATGGATTCCTACATGAGAATCACTAATCTTTGACCTAGTCAAAAGTCACCTTTGATCGGGTGATAATAAAGGCTTCGATTGGGATTAGTGGTTTTCATGCAGAGAAATGTGAATGGTCAAGATGGGATTTGTCCCTCACATTTGTATAGAGATATTACTGGGGCCCTCAATGAGTAAGTATGAGAAAAGTATGGTCATAATACGATGGAAAGGAGTTTCCACTTCAATTGTTAGACTACTCAAGAATCGAGAAAGTAATGGTCAAGAACAGGAGGATGACATTATCCATGTTTCATCCTTGACCAAATTATCGCATGACAAAAGGGACGTGGCATGGTTGTATGATAAGTTGCATCGTATCATCGATCCTCATATGAATTGGGTAGTCGTAATGTCTTGCTAGAGGCCGCTTGCGACTTGTGGGCTGGTACAGTGTTGGCATGCTGCCAATTTCATGTGGGCCTACAGAGTCGCACACAAGAATAGCCCAACACGAGCTATAATGTCCAGATTCATTGAATCTAAGATATGTCTAAGATTTAATGAATACAACGTTTAATCTAAGGAGGATGAATATATATATATATATATATATTTGAAAATAATAATAGTATTATTTATATAGATATTAATATTATTATGTGGTATTTGTTTTGTATTTAATTTATTTGATAAATTAAATAACTAAAACTAATAGAGATATCGTATCTCAGATTTAATTTGAATTGAGATATCGCATCTCAGATTTAATTAAATAGAAAGATATCATATCTCAAATTTAATTTATGAAGATAAATTAAATCAGCTGGCTTTTAATTCGAATTAAATAAATAGATTAGATTAGATCTGTTGACATTTAATTAATATTATTTTAGTCGAATTCAAATTTCAAAATTAATTAAGTTTAATTTTGAATATGTAATATGGCCCATTAGGGTTTGAAAACCCTATAAGATAATGAGCAAGTCGTATTAGATTGGCCGCAAGAGAAACCCTAGAAAGATAGAGAAAAACGTTGGAGGCGCTAGCACGCTGCCGGTGTTGGAATTCTATTTGTGTGGATACCGGTTGAGGGAGCTGGTTCATTCAGTTGGCTCCTAGCGAACGAACAAGACGCATACGATATAAAGGTACAATTCCGACTACTCTAATTTAAACGCCGTTGATAAATCCTCCATAGGGATTCACAATTTATTTTGATATCTTCCGCCGCATGTTCGAATCCTAACAAGTCCTTTTACTATTGTATCTCCAAATGTTGGAAAGTGACTTGGAAGACTAAAACGACCCCTCGGGTGCAACACTTCATTTGGCGCTTTCTCAACAACGCATTAGCGACCAATGCAGCCCTCCTTTAAAGAAGATCCCTTACGAATATTTACCCTATCTGTGAAGAGGCCGAGGAAACCCAGGATCATCTCTTCTTTCACTACCCTTGGACCCAAGGAGTATGGTTTGGTTGTGCGCTAGGAGGCCGGTTCTATATTGCTAATTTGGTTATTGTTACTGCTTGGTGGATATTGATAGTAAGTATGCCTGCTCTTTCCTCTCATAATGTTTCTTTGATATGCTGGATTTTGTGGTTCATTTGGAAGCATAGAAATGAAAAGGTCTTTAACCACATAGATCCTAATCCTCTTGCGGTTATCAATTTAGCTAGGAGATATAACTCGTGAATTCCGGTCATCTCTTGATAGTTTGCGGCCAAGGTCCAAAGATGCCTTCCGGATGTACGGATTCATTGGTTTTTTGGCATCCTCTGGCTCCAGGGTGCCTTAAGATCAATTCTGATGGGGCCTTTAAACCAGGTAATGAGTTGACTGCCATTGGCTTGGTCTGCCGAGATAGCTTTGGCCAATTTAAGTGGGGCTTTGTGGATAAAGTTAAATCTATATCTGCCTTCATCACTGAAGCATTGGCCCTTAAAAGAGCCTTGATGCTAGCCATGGACTTAGGCCATGATAACATTGTCTTTGAAACTCATTACCTTCCTCTCCTCTCCTGCGTTGAAGCTAAATCTCCTGATTTATTTTATTGGAAGTGTAGAAGTATTATCCTTGATATTAGTTGTCTTCTTTTTGATAAGGTTAGGTTCTCTTTTCTATTTACTCCAAGATGGGGTAATCGTGTTCTTGATCTACTTACAGCAAATGCTTAAAAGGGGTGTGCCATGTTGGGTGGGTTCTACAACCGACACCCTTTTGTTGTCTCTTCTAACCTTGCACTTTCAAGAAGCTAATATAGTTGTGGATGATGTTTCTCCTCCTAATCTTGTAAGGGATGGGTGTTAATTGTTATCTTCTGGTTGTATTCCTCTCATTTGGTTTCAGTAGGCCATTTATTTTTGTTGTTAGGTTCTCTTTGCACTCTTTTTAGATGTTCTGTTTTCCTATCTTTCTTGTAACTGATTTTACCGTCTCTGCTTTGGTAATACAAGTATTCATTCTTGAGGAAAAAAAAAGACTTTATTCCAAAAAACCAAGTCCTTCTGCGGCATTCTCTCAAAAACCTTGCATGCTTCATTAATCTGTCTACAATTTGCATACAAATTCACAACCGTAGTCATGGCAAACAAATTCGATTCATACCCACTCAATGGCGGATTTAGGGGGGCGGTAGTGTGCCCCCCCCTAAAATTACAGAATTTGACCAAGAATTTCAGGAAATTATGTTTTTGCCTCACAAACATTTTAATATTTTCAGTTTAGTCTCTATTAAAAAGTCTCAAAAAGGGACCTCAATGAAAATATTGAAACATTTATGAGGCTAAAACATAATTTCTTAAAATTTTGGGTCAAATTCTGTAATTTTCGCCCCCTAATTTCAAATACCAACCCCATTGGGTTCTATTCTATAATTTTCGCCCCCTAATATCAAATCCTCGGCTCCGCCCCTATACCCACTAACTATTAACCGCTCGTGAATCTCTTTACCCTCTTGAGGTCCGATTCATCACCGCACAATTGAAACAAATAGGTAAAATCATATGGCAAAATCAAATGTCGACATAAATTGGTGGTTAAAATAGGGGCCATTGTAACAGGGAACTAAAAACAAAACAAACAAACAAACAAACAAACAAACTTTCCATGCAACATTGATCTTGAACCTATACTTTCGGGCCAAATTTGCCACTTAACTCATTATTAACTCTTGAAATTTAGCAATAAAATCTTTATAGTTGGCAAAAAAAAATTGTAAATTTTAATTTTATATCTAAATCTTGTTAAACAATTGTATAGTAACAATTATCTTAAACTTCAAATATAATTATGTGTATTTAACTATTTAATTTAAACTATCAATCAAGTTAAGCTAATTGGAACTAGAACGATTAACCAGGATAGAGGAAAGTATAGGTCATGAATAACATAGGAAAAATGACACAAATGTCTCAATTAAGAAAAATAATGGGTTAAGGTGCATATTGGCTAACAAAGTTTTACTCCAGAAGCACTCAGCACAAAAAAGTTAAGTGGACCGAAAATACCAAAAAACTTTTAAAAATATAAAGTTAGCACAACCCCATTAGGGAAAAAAAATCAACGTCCGTTAAAATGTAAACTTTTAAGGGTTAAAGTGCAGATTGGTTAACAAAGTTTTACTCAAGGAGCGCCCAACACAAAAAAGTTTTAAAGAGTGAATGCAATAAAAAAAAAATCACAAATGTAATGAGTAGATTTCATTTTGAGTAAGGGTGGTAAGTTTTTGAACTTATCCGGTCAAGTCCATGTGTAATCCACTCAAAATCCGACTGTTGCAAATCCTTGCCCTAACCCCCAACCATATGCATTGCGGTTAGGAGTAAAACTTAAAATTTTGTGTTGGGCGCTCCTAGAGTAAAACTTGGTTGGTCAATCTGTACCTTAACCTTTAAAATTTTACATTTTAACGGACGTTGATTTTTTTTTCTAACGGTGTTGTACTAACTTTACATTTTTAAAAGTTTTTTTGTATTTTCGGTCCACTTAAAACTTTTTTATACTAAGCGCTCCTGGAGTAAAACTCTATTGGTCAATCTGCACCTTAACCCAAAAATAATATCAAAAAAGTCTCATAATTTATCAATGATAGTTCTTTCACTTGTTAATAGCTGATTTTTCGTTTGACATTGACAATTTATGGGACTTTTCTAATATCAATTTTTTTAATTGAGATTTTGATGTCATTTTCCCAATAACATGCTCTATTTGGAAGCGCTATTCCCATGCGATCCTTCATCTACAGAAAGCAGGCAATCTATTGGTGGTTTTTTGGATGACATTTGAGTATCGAAATATTTAATCGATTCAATATTAAGATCAAAGTATTCGAAAATACTAAAATATGGACCAGATGTGTTTTTAATTATTTGATACTCTTATTTCTCAATTTGCAATTTCATAAGCACTGATTTGTAAGTCAAATTCATCTATTTATGAAAGAAAATGAAAAATGCAATTTGGTAAGCAATTTGATACTCATATTCCCTCATTTGCAATTATTACTACTAATTTACAAGTAAGATTTGTCTACATATATACATCCATAATTGTTAAATTCTCGAGTTGACTTTCCCGGTTCGATTTTATGTTTCTACCTTACAAAATCGCGTCAAGTCACTCACAAACTCATTATAGTTGTAAACTTGGTCAAACTCGTGATTTCATACACTGAGTTTACCATTTTTACATTTCTAACTAACAAAATCATGTTAACTCACTCTTAAACTCATGCTAACTTTTTGATTGATGATGCTTAATGGCTTTGTATATGAATTTTATAAAAAAAAATCTTTATTGAGTATGATAAATTATGAATGATGATGGATTTAATTTTAGTTATTTAAATCAAATTGTTGTCATTTCTACATTTAATTATTTAACTAAACACTTTTCATACATATTTATTGATAAAAATAAATTCTTACAAGTTTATGATTACAAGTTTGATAACCTTAGATGTGTGTTTGTGTGAGTGTGAAGGAAGAAGAATAGTTGTCATGACTTTTAGTAGTTTGATACCCATCTTCCTTAAGTTAAACTCCACATATCCTTAATATAAGATATAATTAATGTTTTTTTGTGAGATTAAAGAAGTTAAATAAATTACTTAAGCATATATTTTATATCCTTATATTATATATCAGTTTATAAATCGAATAAATTAGTTTGAAAAAAAAAACATTATTTATATAAATACTTTAAAGTAATTTATTTAACTTTCTTAATTTTTATTTTTTATTTTTTAAAAAAAAAAAAAGTCAAAAGGATAGGTGGTAAGAACTTTGTAATCATTAATCTGCAAGTGAGAAAAATAAATAATTTAACTTGTCAGAGATATTATGACTTCTGTTGGATTGATACTCTTATTTCCTAATTTGCATACCAGTATATCAATTTAGTAAAACCTCCATTATAAAAAATAGTTATATAATAATTGACTATGCCTTTTTATTATAAAATTTTTAAAACCTGAGTCATGAACTATAATATTGCTTATCATATCATTGACTTCCACGTGAGAATTTATATTTGATGGCTCAATTTTTATAAATTTTGTAATAGACAGGCATATTCAGTTATCATAAATTGATATGTTTACATATAGAATAGCTCAAAGAAGAAAAACCAGCCAATCATTAGCTGAATGTCTTAGCTGCGCGTAGCCATTCCCAAGTCCAAAGTCCAAACCATAGAATCCCACGTGAAGCCAGGCAGATTAAGATGAAATACATGTTAAGAAGGCACTTTCTAAGCAAAAGGTGTTGTTGAAAGTTCTATCCCTGGTAGGTGCATCTCTTTGTGGGTGTGTGGTGTGGGCATGGACTTTCTTCCACTGTAGAGGCGGGCTCTAATTAACGAGGTGTGTGTAATTGTCCCTTCAACAAAAAACCATCAAAATGGCAGAAGAAAAATGGCGCTTGTTCTCTGTAAGAAAAAAATCTGCTCTGTTTTCGACTTCATTGGAAGAAGATGATCTTCTTAGTAGGAGCTCCAAGAAACTTAAGAATGACACTAATTTATGCAACAAAGAGGAATGGCCTAGTTTGAGCTCAGGGGATCAAAAGCATTGGGAGAGGGGGGCCCCTGGAACAAGTTTCGTAGAGAAGCTTCAGGGCATTAATCAATCGGAGGTTGTCCCTGAAACACAAGATGAAGGTGTCCTTCCCACTGATATAGCTCTATCGGATGATGACCCTATTGAATCAAACAATGAGGACTCTGAGCCTTTGTGTTTAATCTCAGAAGAGGAAAACAGAAACTTTCCAACGTTTGCCTTTTCTGAGAAAATGAAAAAGCGTTTATACAAACCATGGAAACGATGTGATCGTGAAATTACTTGGTAGAAACATCGGTTACAAAATTCTACTATCAATTCTTCAGAAACTATGGGCTAAACGAGGGGTGATTAGTCTAATCAACATTGGGAATGGCTTCTTTGTTGTGAAACTTACCAACAAAGAAGATTATCTCCATGCTCTAACCGGAGGCCCCTGGATGCTGTTTGACCATTATCTCACTGTGAGACCTTGGGAGCCTTGCTTTCAACCAATATCTGCAACCATTAACAAAGTGGCAGTTTGGGTTAGAATGCCCAATGTTACACTTGAATATTACGATCGAGATGCTTTGACTTGGATCGGGAATAGAATTGGCGAGATTATAAAAGTAGACATTCATACCTCTAGCCGACTCCGGGCCATTTTGCCGGTTTGTGTCCTTGTTGACTGAGCAAACAATTGATGTCCGGGTTTACTCGGATGGGAAGGAATATGTCTTGGAATATGAGGGGCTCCACTGGTTATGCTCCAATTGTGGTATCTATGGTCATCACGCAGCAATGCAAGCTAGGTGATAAATCGGCCAAATCTGGGGTCCAAGATGGGGTTCGGTGGGGAATGGTTCGGAGAAGGTGCATATGGAGGATTCTAGCCGAATTGATCGGAGTTACACAGCGTGTGGTGCGAAACCTAATCGGCGAAAGAAGAGCGAAAAAGAGAAAGAGGCCGCGATCCTCACCGGTCCGGTGGCTCGAGATTCAAGGTGTTGGCGGATGAAACGAGGAAGATGAGTGACGTCGATGTTCGGGAAGGGTCGGCAATGAAGGCGGCGACTTTGACTTCTTTTGAGGCAAAAGCTGTGGAGGAACCGAGGGGGGATTTGGTCGTACGAAGATCCAACGGGAAGTCTGGGGTGTTGAGGAAGAAGCAGGCGAAGGTGAGAGCTTTGGCGGGTGACAGTGACAAGATCGCTATGGGTCGACGGGAGAAAGGAAAGCAAAAAAGAAATAGGGACAGAGTGCATAGAGAAGAGGGAGAAAAGGGGATTCAGGGATCACAAGAGGACAAAAATATTAATGAGGGGGTAGACACGGTGATGTCGACCGGCATGAGTCAAGGCGGTTGGTGATCCAAGAGTCCAAATGGGCCCCAACACCCGATGGACCCGATTCGGAATGCGGAAGTTGGTAGCCCTTCTACCGTGCGGTGGGTCGGTTTTGGGCCCAATCGATGCTTTGGACCCGAGGACGAGCACATGCACTGTGGCGATGGATTCGGACCACTGGGCCGGGAGTGTTAGCTGAGAAGGTGGTGGTCTTAGTGGGAGCAGATGGGTGTCCAGTGGGTCAAGTATAACGTTTTTAAGGGATTTTCTTATTAGCCCTCTATTTTATTTTATTGTTTTTTATTATTGATAATATTATTATTTATTGGAACATAAGAGGTGCATGCGGGAAGAATTTTCCTCAGCAGTTTCGTGTAGCGTGCTTGCAGAAACGTCCGGTTCTGGTGTTTCTGGCGGAGACTAAATGTGAAACCATTGATCGGCTTCGTGCTATTAATAATATGGGTTTTGACAGTCTAGCTCATGTCCCCAGTGTCGGTAGATCTGGAGGCATTCTTGCAGCGTGGAAGTCAGAGGTTATTGATGTTACCGTCATTCCTTTGGAGCGTCAATTTCTTCATCTCAGATGTCGGTACTCGGTGGGAATTTTTCTCTGTTTTCTGCTTTTATGCCATTCACGATAGTGTTCATAAACATAGTCTTTGGAGTGATTTGCGAGATATCTCTGTTTCAATGACGGAGCCTTGGACGGTTTTGGGTGATTTCAATGATATTGCTTCTCCTTCTGAGAGAACGGGGGGGCTCGGATACCATGATGCAAGGTTTTCTTTGTTCACTGACCGAATTCAGAACTGCAGTTTCTTTGACTTGGGTGCTTCTGGGCCCAAATTCACTTGGAAGGGCCCCAAGCTTAGAGGTGGTAGACGCCTCTACGAGCGTTTGGATCGTGTGCTTGCTAATGAAGCTTTTCTTTCGGAGTTTCCGAGTGCTCGTTCGGTATTGACTCGAACCCGTTTCTCGACCATAACCCAATTTGTTTGAAATGTGCGCATGCCCCGCGTCTACTTTTAGGGATCGCCCTTTCAGATTTGAGGCTATGTGGATTCATCATAATAGCTATTCTGATTTCTTGAAGGAGACTTGGGTTTCTAATGGCAATATTAATCATTCTCTTGACTCTCTTCAATCGTTGCTGAGTGTGTGGAATAAGGAGGTTTTTGGAATGATTGAGCAGAAAAAGCAAGCTATCCTGAATAGGCTCAACAATATCCAGAAGGCAAGTGGGTATCCCCATTCTGAGTTTCTTTGTAATCTGGAACTTGAGCTTCATGAAGATTTAGAGAGAATTCTGAAGTTGGAGGAAATAAAATGGTTTCAAAAATCTAGAGGCGAGTGGGTAACCAAGGGAGATAGGAACACCAAATACTATCATCTGAAGGCTAAAATGCGTAGTCGGAGGAATAAAATTGTGATGCTCAAGGATGATCTAGGGAATTGGATTGATGATGAGGAAGAACTCAGATCCCTGGTCATTAACCACTTCAAATCCCTTTTTTGCTCTGACATGCACCAGTATAGAGAGTTGACTACGAGTGCTTGTTTTCCGTCTATCGAGCCTCTGATCCTCTCAAACCTTGCTAATGTCCCTTGTGATGAGGAAATTCGGCAGACCCTGTTTTCCATGGGGAGCTATAAGGCACCGGGGATTGATGGCTTCCCTCCTCTATTCTATAAGTCGAATTGGAGTACGATGGGCCCGGGCCTTTGTGAGTTTGTTAAGAAAGCGTTTAGAAAGGAAATTTCCTTATCTAAGGCTAATGAGACGCTTATCTCTTTGATTCCGAAGCGTGACAATATTGAGTTGGTGTCTCACTTTTGTCCTATCTCCCTATGTACGGTGCATTATAAATGCATCACCAAGCTGATTGCTTCACGTTTGAGGGGAGTAATGAAGGATATTGTTTCGCCTTTTCAATCTAGCTTTATTAAAGGGAGATGTATTCAGGACAACATCATTGTTGGCCAAGAAATTCTTCATATTATGGGGAAAAACCGTAACAAGAGAGGGTTGATGGCAATTAAAATTGACCTTGAGAAGGCATATGACCGAATTAGTTGGAGGTTCTTGGAGCAAGTGTTATTGGAGGTTGGCCTTGAAAAAAGCTTTGTTGACTTCATTATAGACTGTGTTTCCTCGGTGTCCTACAATGTCCTTTGGAATGGTGTCAAGACTGGTTTTTTCAACCCAAGTAGAGGGATCAGGCAGGGTGATCCCCTTTCCCCCCTGCTTTTTGTATTATGCATAGATAAGTTATCTCACCTAATCTGTGATGCGGTGGAGGATGGTCGGTGGAAACCTATTCTTGTTACAAAAGAGGGTCCTTGTGTGTCCCATTTGATGTTTGCGGATGATCTCCTATTGTTTGGTGTTGCTTCTGAAGCCTGATAACCTTGGAATTTATGATGTTTTAATTGCAAAAAGGAGTTACAAACTCTATCATTGTCATGTTTTAATGGATTAAATTAGTTAAATATGTAGTTTCATCTTCATAATTAGTTTTTAGAATTTATTTGTATAGATCTTGGTCATATTTGGAATTTTGTTCAAAATTGGGCTTAAATCACATCTCTTTTATAATTGGGTAGTGAACACTGTTTGGTATGTTGATCATAATTTGAGTTCTAGACCTCCAATTGATCTGAAATTTATCTTTTAGGAACGCTGAATGAAAGCCCTACAACTTATATGAAGAGTCCAGAAGCTAAATGAGACGTTTAGAGGACCCAATTGGGCTTGGAATGCAAGACAAGGTGTTGTGACGGACTCTGGAACAACGTACCGTATGTGATCTATAACTTGGGCTTACGAACTCCAAATGAGGTCCGGTTTGAACGACTGAAAAGCTAACATCCAGGGCTATATTTCATATGAAGACAACGTGGCCCAATTCCACCGAATTCGTGGTGTAAAACAGGCTGTAAATCGGACACGGTTTTGGAGCTGTAAAGTGATTCCAAGATGCTTCCAAGTTGGCCACTAAGAAAAGTGACGAATTTGAGTTGTAAAGTGCATGGATGAGATGCTCCTAGCTGCCTATAAATAGAAGAGTGTTGTGAAGCTAAAAAAACACTTGGAGATGAGCTCTCTCTCCCTTAGGTTCTTTCTTTCTTAAGTTTCATATCTCCTTCATCTTAAGTTCTTTCTTTTCTTGTTCAAAACCTCCTATATGGATGGTTCTTACATCTTGTTTATGCTTCTTATGTATTATTTTCCTTTTGTTCATTTGAAGTCCTACATGTGATGGTTCTACCTCCTACATGGACGATTAGTTGTAATCTTTTCCTTTCGATTGTTATAATTTAATGTTATGTTTCGTTCATTTTAAGTCCTACATGCGATGGTTCTACCTCCTACATGGACGATTAGTTGTAATCTTTTCTTTTAATTGTTATAGTTTATTTTTATGTTCTTCATCTTTTACCATTTTTTATGCTTGGTCATGTATAGCATGAGCTAAGTATCTTTCTAAGGTCATGTATGGATTTTTTATGAAGTTTAATTGAAATTCTGTTTTTAATTACATAATACTTGTTTTGGATGTGTTTCTTTAATCTATGTTTAATGCCTTAGTTAGTTTGTTCATCTAATTAAGGAATTGAAAGATTAATTAGACCTTGGGAAAGGCTAGTTAATTCTAGGTTCAATTGATTAAAGAACATAAGGTACTAGCAAGGAACTTGACATAGGCTTTATGCAATCATAAAGAATTCTGGACTTAATGCAAGAATTAATTCTAATGAGCATGAGAACATGACTTTAGGATTGAGGATTAGGCTAATTGACTTAGGAATAAGCAATTAGATTAAAATCTGAAATTCGATTGACATACTCCAATTCATGGGTTAAGTAATTAAATTCTACCTTAAAAGAAGATTATGTCTTAATCTAGCTTTGGGTAAAGGAAGAACAATTAAATGGATTATTGATGACATACATGACCCTAGGCTTTTGTTAATTGTTTTCTACAAAGTTTGATTCAATTTCTTTGTCATTTTATTTTCTTTTAATATGTTCATCCAAAAACTCATATGGTTGCATCAACTTTAAATTCAAGTAAATTGGGTTGGTAGTTGGAACTTTGGTCCCCGTGGGAACGATATTTTATTACTCAGGATACTTGCTAGTATTACATTGATAGTGTATACTTGCTAGTATTACATTTATAGATTGGTGCTTGTTTTATTTTAATTGCAATTTTTTTCTTTATTTGGAGTTATTCCTTTTTCATTTAACTGTGTTCTTTACATCCTTGTGTTTTGGTTATTATTGTTTAGTATATTTTGCATAAGGTGTCTGAGCTTGAATTTTGTTTCTTTAATTTGGTATTGTTATTCTTTTTGTAAAGTGCAGAATTTTCTTGTGTTAAAAAAAAAAATCCCATTAAATTGTGTGTACTTACTTGGAAATTCATTTTCTCGTAACGAGAATTTCAATTTAAACTAACTAAACCTTTCTAGTCCATTTCTTCTTGACTTTCGGGTTCTTAAGAACTAATTTCTTGATTAAGGTGTATGCAAGACTCAAATCTTCTCTTTGATCAAGAAATAGAGAGGACGTTGAGACGTTTGAGAAGAGAACAAAAGGCTTTGTTACAAGTTTCTTCATCTACAAATACAACCGAACACAGAAAATATTGCAATGGCGAGAAGAAGGCGTGAATCGTAGAAGTGTGGGAGATTTTGCTATCCCAAGGGTTAGTGAAATTGCTTCCAAAGCATTGTCAAGCCAAGGGTGGAAGCCAATAACTTTGAAATCAAGCCGCTATCATTCAAATAGTGCATGTATGTACAATTTTATGGCCTTCCTTATGAAGATCCGAACTTGCATCTAGCAAGCTTCTTGGAGATATGTGACACGTTCAAATTCAATGGCGTTACTGATGATGCCATTAGACTGAGGCTCTTCCCATTCTCTCTAAAAGATAAAGCAAGAGTCTGGTTGCAGTCACTTCCTCCTGGAGCCATCACCACTTGGGATGAACTAACTAAAAAATTCCTAGGCAAGTATTTCCCTCCTGCAAGAACAGCAAAGTCAAGAAACGACATCACCTCTTTCCAACAAGCTGATGGTGAATCACTCTATGAAGCATGGGAGCGGTTCAAAGACTTACTTAGGAAGTGCCCACATCATGGCCTTCCTGAGTGGTATCCAGTCCATACATTCTATAATGGGCTACAGGGGAATACAAGAGGCATTGTTGATCTTTGCTCAGGTGGGGCTCTAATGGCAAAATCAGAATGATGCCTACAATATTTTGGAGAACATGGCTAATAACAATTACCACCGGAATGGAGAAAGGAGTAATACCAAGAAAGCGAGCGGAATTCACGAACTTGATGCATTATCAACACTTTCGCACAGTAGCTTCTATGAATAATCGGCTAAACAAGTTGACATCCACCAATGTGCAAGTAAGTAGGCGTAACTTATGTGGAGGAGGGCACCTTGCCGAGAAGTGTGCTATGAGTCGGGGAAAGTGTGCGATGTTGCTCATCAAAATAAGCAACAATACAATCCGCACTCAAACTATTATAATCCAGGTTGGAGGAACCACCCTAATTTCTCATGGGAAATCAAACAGTGCACAACAACCACGACCTCCCTACAATCCTCCTGGATTTGTAGCACCGGTTCAGCCACAAGAGAAGAAAAGCAATCTTGAAGATATTCTAGCCCAATTCATGACAAGAACAGTTCTATCTTGCAAAATCACACAGCTTCTATCAAGAACCTAGAGGTGCGGGTAGGACGATTGCTAACTCTCTAAATGTTAGGCGGCAAAGGTACACTTCCCAATAATACAAAAGATCCTAGGGGTAAGGAAACTTGCCAAGCCATTTCCCTCAGAAGCGGTAAAGTATTGAAAGGTGCTGAACCTGCAACTATTGAAGTCCAAATAAGTGAAGAAGCTGCAAGTAACAATCAAAGTGAAAGTAAGGTTTGAAAGTCAAACCAAGCCACCATACCAACCTACGAAACGAAAGGAAAGAATCTCAACCTCCTTTTCCTCAACGGGTAAAACCTAACTCAAAGGATAGGCAATTTTCTAGATTTTTGGATGTATTCAAGAAATTGCAGATCAACATCCCATTTGCAGAAGCTTTAGAAAATATGCCATCTTATGCAAAATTTATGAAAGAATTGTTATCCAAAAAGAGGAGATTGGTGGAAAACGAACTAGTTGCACTTACTGAGGAGTGCAGTGCGGTTTTACAAAAGAAGTTACCACCAAAGTTGAAGGATCCAGGAAGCTTCACCATACCTTGCACAATAGGCAATCAGTTTGTGGGTAACGCCTTTGTGATTTAGGGGCTAGCATCAATTTGATGCCCCTAACCATATTCAAAAGACTCGGCCTTGGGAGATCAAGTCTACATCTGCGAGTTCTTCGGTTAGCTGACCGAACATTTTCATATCCAAAAGGTATAATTGAAGACATCCTTGTTAAAATTGATAAACTAATCTTACCTGTAGATTTCATCATCTTAGACATGGAAGAGGACAAAGATATTCCTATCATTTTAGGAAGACCCTTCTTAGCCACTGGAGGAACGTTGATAGATGTGAAAAAGGATGAGTTGACTATGCGGGTTGAAGACCAACGAGTTACTTTTAATGTTTTTAAGGCGTTAAATTTTCGATAACCGTGAGAATGTTTTCTCTATCGATGTGGTTGATAATTGCCTTAATGATTTAAAAGTAATGACTCTTCCTCTAGACCCTTTACGGCAAGATTAGAAGAGACAGAGTCCTTTGATGGTAAGGATTTTGAATTTTCTTTAGATGACTTTTCCTATCCTTGCGAATAAATTTTTTGAAACTTTACATGTTGAAGGTAAAGAGGTAAGTGAGCCACCCATTACTCCTAATGATGTTCCTAGTCTTGATTTAAAACAACTTCCATCACACCTCTCTTATGCCTATCTAGGAGAGGATGCTTCTTATCCTAGTTATTATTGCGGTGACTTAAATCGGTACAAAAGGAAAAACTATTGAGGGTGTTAAGGGAGCACAAGAAGGCAATAGGATGGACTCTAGCCGACATAAAAGGTATAAGCCCTTCCTACTGCATGCACAAGATCATTTTGGAAGAAGGAAGCAAGCCTTCAATTGAAGCACGAGGCGTCTAAACCCACACATGAAGGAAGTAGTAAAGAAGGAGATAATCAAATGGTTAGATAATGGGATCATCTATCCCATATCGATAGTTCTTGGTCGCCCGGATACAATGTGTGCCAAAGAAAGGAGGCACAACAAAGGTGGTGAAGAATGACAACAATGAGCTGATTCCTACAAGGACCGTGGACCGGTTGGCGTGTATGCATGGATTACGGGAAGTTAAACAAGGCAACCAGGAAAGATCATTTCCCTCTCCCATTCTTGGATCGGATGCTAGACGGGATAGCGGGTATGACTTTTACTGTTTTCTTGATGGTTATTCGGGTTACAATCAAATAGCAATTGCTCCCGAAGATCAAGAGAAGACAACTTTTACCCGCCCTATGGTACATTTGCATTTCGAAGGATGCCTTTTGGTCTTTGCAACGCCCGCCACATTTCCAAGGTGTATGATGGCAATCTTCTATGATCTTATAGAAGACATAATGGAGGTATTTATGGATGACTTCTCTGTCTTTGGTTCTACCTTTGATGCATGTTTAGCAAATTTGTCCAAAGTGTTGCAACGATGTGTAGAAACAAACTTGGTTTTAAATTGGGAAAAATGTCATTTTATGGTACATGAAGGGGTGGTGTTAGGCCACAAAATTTCAAAAAAAGGAATTGAGGTAGACAAAGCTAAAATTGAAGTGATTGAAAAATTACCCATTCCCACTAATGTGAAGGCCATTAGGAGTTTTCTAGGACATGCGGGTTTTTATAGGCGTTTTATAAAAGATTTTTCCAAAATCGCAAACCTCTTTGCAATTTGTTGGAAAAAGATACAATTTTTAAAATTGATGATGATTGTATGCAAGCCTTTGAGACTCTAAAGAACAAGCTTATTTCAGCCCCCATTGTGAGTGCTCCCGATTGGAGTGCTCCATTTGAACTAATGTGTGATGCGAGTGATTTTGCAATTGGGGCTGTTTTGGGTCAAAGAAAAGACAAATTTTTCATGCAATTTACTACGCTAGCGAACTCTTTCGAGATGCTCAAAAGAATTATGCAACAACGAGAAAGAATTACTAGCTATAGTATTTGCATTTGATAAATTCCGAGCTTAACTGTTGGGGTCCAAGGTAGTTGTCTACACAGATCATTCTCGCCATTAAATACCCTCGCTTGTCCAAGAAAGATTCTAAACCAAGGTTGATAAGGTGGATCCTCTTGTTACAAGAATTTGATTTGGAAATTAGAGACAAGAAGGGATCGAAAAATCAAGTGGTGATCACTTGTCAAGATTAGAGGAAGCAATGAAGACAAGATCGAACACCGTGCATGGATTCTTCCCGGATGAACGGCTCTTTGGAGTTGCCACGTCAATCCCCTGGTATCTTTGACATTGTTAATTTTCGGTATGTGGTATTCTACCTTCTCGATTTTACTTTTCAACAAAAGAAAAAGCTCATGCATGATTCAAAATTCTATTTTTGGGATGAGCCTTTTCTTTTCAAAAGATGTCCGATCAAATAATTCGGAGGTGTGTACCACAAGAGGAAATTAATAATATTCTTGTTCATTGTCATAATTCGATTATGGGGGGCATTATGGGAGCACTAGGACTTTGCTAAGGTCCTAGAAAGCGGATTTTATTGGCCTTCTTTATTCCATGATGCCGGGAGTTTGTTGTTTCTTGTGACGTGTCAAAGAACAGGTAATATATCAAGGAGAAATGAGATGCCCCAAAGATAGTATTCTTGAAATTGAACCATTTGATGTGTGGGGAATTGACTTCATGGGACCTTTCCCATCTTCCAACAATTGCAAATACATTACAGTGGCGGTTGACTATGTTACCAAGTGGGTTGAAGCAATGGCTCTTCCTACCAATGAAGCACACCAAGTGACCAAGTTTTTAAGGAAGAATATTTTCACAAGGTTTGGTACCCCAAGAGCCATAATCAGTGATGGCGGTTCTCACTTTTGTAACAAATGGTTTGAGACACTATTAGTGAAATACGGGGTCAAGCACAAAGTGTCTACCGCCTACCACCCTCAAACTCGTGGCCAAGTGGAAGTATCAAATAGGGAGATCAAGAGAATTCGGAGAAGGTGGTACGACCTACAAGGAAGGATTGGGCTATAAAGCTAGATGATGCTCTTTGGGCTTACGAACGCCTTACAAGACTCCTCGGTACATCTCCCTACAAAGTTAGTATATGGTAAGGCTTGTCACCTTCCTGTGGAATTAGAACATAAAGCATATTGGGCCATCAAACAACTTAATCTTGATCCCACTATGGCTAAAGAACATAGACTCCTTCAGCTGAATGAATTAGATGAGATCAGGAAGGATGCCTATGAAAGTGCAAGAATCTACAAAGAAAAGACCAAAGCATGGCATGACAAGAAGATTGCTCCACGTCACTTTGAGGTAGGCCAAAAGGTATTGTTATTCAATTCAAGATTGAAATTGTTTCCGGAAAACTCAAATCAAGGTGGAGTGGTCCCTTTAAGGTAACAAAGGTCTTCCCTTATGGTCTTTGTGGAATTGGAAGAGGAAAGTTCCAAAAGAACCTTCACCGTGAATGGCCAAAGATTGAAGCATTACTTTGGAGCAAAGATGTGCACACGAGTGAGATTTCTCATTCATCCCATCCGTAAATATGGGTAACAAGTCTGCTAAAGACTATAAACTTAGCATGTGCACTATTGTCTATAGATAATTTGCTTTGCTAATTTTGGTTGTGTTTTCCATTTAAATTAATCAAAAAACAAAAACAAAAACAAAAACAAAACAAAAATATTGTGGTGGTTTGTTTGTTCTTTATTTTCTATTTGCGGTTTCCGGATTTTATTTGTTGTTTGTGCGGAATTGTCGGCATGAAAACCTTTGGTGGCAGCCCTTACATTAAGCTTTGGGTGTCCTCTCAGTTTGGGGGAGTCTCTTTAACCCTTCTCTCTTATTTATGGTTTTCTCTTCACTACCTATTCACTTTACATATTAGACAACATTGGGGACAATGTTGGTTTTAAGTTTGGGGGTGTTGTTTGGAAACATGTATTTATTTTCTTTAAGGATAGGGTTTAAAGACTTTTTCCCAACAAGGTTTGATGTTTTCATGACTAGGCATTAGATGTTTTATTATTAAAAAACAAAAAAACAAAAACAAAAACAAAAATCTTTTAAAACATGACTTGAATGAATTCTAAGGTAGATATTGTGGGATTGGAAAATAAGAATCATGTGTTACTAGCAATGCAAAATGTGAATGTCACATATGCTATTCTTGAGTGAGTATGATCATATGTTTGAATAAACAAGTCACTAAATTTCTTGAGTAGTAGTTTGTAGATAATGATCTTGAGGATAGTATAATTGATTCCCATAGCCGTGAGGATTGAGCTTCATATACTTATATTCTTTCTTGTGTGCACCTCACTACTTTAGCACTCTAGAACTTGTTCATTTTCGGTTTGAGATGGCAAGTATTACATGCATACTCCGAAATGATAAAAGGCAATTTATTTCTTGTATAAACCAGTTGGCCAAATAGCCCACCTTGCATTTTCCATTGATTAACCCTTTTGAGCTTGATGCCATGTTTGTTCTTGTTATTAACCATTTTCACACAACCATTCCATACATATCCTACCTCACGGTGGAAAATAGTGTATGCTACGGAAGGTGAAGGTATGAACTTAATTAATGAATTTTGGAGTTGTATGATGGTTATGATCTATACGATGAATATATCAGGACAAAATAACAAAGGAGGGCTAAAAAAAAAATTATTATGTTGGTGGTACTGGTATTTCAAAAAAAAAAAAAAAAAGAGAAGAAAAAGAGAGGAATGAGGAAGAGTAAAGGATGAAAACAGTTTATATGAGATATAATTTGGATCGATGATGATTGATATGCTCTTTTTTCCATTGTTAAAGCTACTTATCCATAAAATATCCTTCCCTAACCTTAGCCACATTACAACCTTTGAAAGACCTTTTGATTGGTTTATGCATGTATTACAAGGCAGTGGAGAATTAGAATATGAACAAGCCTATGGTAGTGTTATTGGAATGATGGTGGATTGAGTGAAATACACACCCTAAAACACTTGAGAGTTTGAGTGGATTGAATATCCAAGTGAGGGGTTTATTTATTCCAATTTACTATTTTCCTCTTGATAACTCTACTTTCTATTAATCTGGAAATTAGTGAAGTGTTGATACAAGCATAATGTATTACTCATTTTTGAACTATGCTTTCACCGAACTATCTTATTTTCCTCATTCACATTGATCTTCACACCTCCTTGTTTTTAAGCTACATATGTTATCTTGAATTAATTTGCTTGAGGACAAGCAAAGATCTAAGTTTGGGGGAGTTTGATAACCTTGGAATTTATGATGTTTTAATTGCAAAAAGGAGTTACAAACTCTATCATTGTCATGTTTTAATGGATTAAATTAGTTAAATATGTAAGCCCAAACCCTGTGTATGATAAGCTGTATTGAGGAGTTCATGAAGGCTTCTGGGGGAAAAGTAAACATTTCCAAATCCTCTATTTTCTTCTCGCCTAGAGTTCCTTTGCAGATGAAGATGAAAATCAAGAGTATGACCCACATGCATATTTCTAATGAAATTGGTAGATATTTGGGATTTCCCCTCACGCGTGATAGGAAGTTGAAGGAGAAATTCCACTATGTGATTGACCGTGTTAAATCTAAGCTGAGTGTTTGGAAAGCGAACAGTCTTTCCATGGCTGGTAGAATCACTCTAGCCAAATCAGTTTTAAGTACCATTCCCCTCTTTCCCATGCTTGTTGCTAAACTGCCGACAAGTGTCTGTCTGGAAGTTGAACGCTTACAGAGGAATTTTATATGGGGCCATGATGGTTCTATTAGACGATTCCATGCCATTGGTTGGGATCAGATCACTCGCCCTAAAGAATATGGAGGTGCAGGGAATGCGAAGGCTTTGTTCGGTTAATAAAGCACAACGGAGCGAAGCGGCTTGGAATTTGGTCCGTGGGGCGAAGGGATTGTGGGCGGACATTCTCTTTCGGTACATGGTGAGGGATAGTGAGTCGCTTCATCCTTTAGACACGGGGATTCTAAGCTATGGAAGTTTATCGTGATCATAGTGAATTGGTTGATCAAGGTTCTAAGTGGCAAGTTCGTAATGGCCGGTTGCAAATTTTTTTCATGATTGTTGGATTGGGGATGGTATTAGACTTATCGATTTTTGCCTAAGACCATTGACCGAGAATGAGGATTGTCTTTGTGGTGGCGGGCCCGGGTTGTCGCAGGAGTTTGGGACATTCATAGGCTTATTGCTATTGTGAGTGCTTCGGGTATTCGCAGGATTGCGGCGATGCTTCCCCCAAGACCTGATGCAGAGTTTGACTATTTAGTTTGGGGTGCCTCCAGTGATGGTTTGTTCTCTATCAAGAGTGCCTACTTTCTCATTGAGCCCAATCGCCTCCTTTACGGATAAACTTTATAAAGACATTTGGAAGTGGGGAGGAGTTGAGAGAATTCGTGTGTTCCCGTGGAAAACTTCCTTGAACAAGTCGCCTACTAATCTTTGGCGAAGCTCTTGGCTCCATTCTTCGCTTTGTGTGGGTCTTGCAACACGGAGGTAGAGGATATTTTGCACATTTTGAGAGACTGTGGTTATGCTAGGAGGTTGTGGCTAGAATTGATTCAACCTAGGTATGTCTCCTCTTTCTTTTCGTTAGGATTGAGAGAGTGGTTGAGTCTTAATTTAAATTGCCAAGTTGGTGTTAAATGGAAAGGTCATTGGAGCCGGTTTTTGGAGTTGCAGTTTGGAAGCTTTGGGTTTGGAGGAACCAATGTCTTTTCGAAAGTGATTTTGTTAAACCTCCAAAGCCAGGCGCTGTCATCTCTTCGATTTGGACTAGGTATGTGTCTCTTGATGAGGAGGCGATCCTCCAGGAATGCCGAATCCTAATCGTATGGTGGGATGGGAGAAGCCACCTTGTGGGTGGTTCAAGTTGAATGTTGATGGGGCTTGCTCCTTGCGGTATTCCTCGGCTAGTTGTGGGGGTGTGATCCGTGATTTTTGGGAAATTGGGTCATGGGGTTTGCTAGAAGCATCGGTGATTGCCTGCCTAATTCTCCGTGAAGAATGGGCGTGGTCGGGTTTGCGGCGGCTTGGGACCTAGGTTTTAAGAAAATTATCTTAGAATCCGACGAGATGAAGTTATTAAGGTGATCCTTGATCGTGCTTGCATTTCTTGTAGCAATCTGGTTTTGAAAGCCGGGGATTTGTTAGGCTTAGATTGGCGGAGTTGACACTCGCGTTATTCCAGAGACTTTAATTCTATTGCTGATGCGCTAGCTAAAAGAGGTCTCTCCTCTTCGATATTTTCGGTGAGTGCCCTTCCTTCCTAAGGAATTGGGTTGGCCAAGTGAGTGCCAGGAGTTAATTCCCCTTTTGTGTAACTGTCTCTTTTAATATAGGCTTTTAGCCATCATTTCTATCAAAAAAAAAACCATCAAAAGGGTCGCTTCCCAAGTTGAGATCAATAGGCCATGATTTTATCATTAAGATTCAAAAAATAGCAAGGGTCGTGGAACAGGCGGAAGCTATTGTACAAGTCACTAAACAAAATGCAATTTGATGGGGGCTTTCCATCCGCAAAATCGCTTTCCAGGAGACTGAGGGAAATACATATATGGACAAATAGAATTACATAAAGAATCAAAGATTAAAAATATAACTGACAAAAGGGCCCCGAATTATTTTAAAGAAAATTTGTATATCACATCCGCTTCCCTATGCATTGAATAATTTCCGGAAAGGTCCGTCCTTCCGATCTTTGGCAGCTTCAGTTAGAGCAAGGAATCTCTTGAACCCTGTGGTGGCAGCTCCTCTTCCAAGTGCAGCAGCCCTTGTAAGCACATCCTCCCTAGAAGCCATGAGTCCGACAGAAATTGGATTAGGTACTGCAGGGGACGCCTGGGAAGCTGCCGGTGGAATCTGAGTTTGCTTTATTCCCGGCCCATGTTTGTTGAAGTCATCAAGAATAGTTTGTTGATCAGCCTTTTTTAGACCCTGAAACCATGTAACACAAATTAGTTGGACACGAACAACTTACAGAACACACATTCTTGGACATCTGAAACTCATGTAATTTGCAGTCCAAGCAGTGAACCTTCAACCAGTCGCAATAGCGTCCTTGTTAAGGACTGGAATCTACTAACATACTATACCAAATTACCAAATAGTAATGTTTAATGCCACAGACTCTGAGCATTATGATACTTCCTCTTTTCAAGACTATTCTTCTCGTTGTACTTTTTGCAATGCAATAACATTGCTGGAATATGAAGAGCATAACTCATTTATCTTCAATCGTTAAACTAGGATTGAGGAAAAATCTAAGCAGTGGATTTGCTGTAATTTCATTTTATCCTACATTTAACCAAACCATATAAAATGCATTTCATGTACCCAATTGGAAGTGACTTATCCCAGGTCCTTGACCTTGACTTACTCAAAAATGACAGCCTCTTCTGTCTTTCATCTCAGACCAGGCCAAAGAAATAAAGCAATAGAATATATATTAGTAGAACAGCTAATTATACCTTGAGCTCCAGTATTCTCTGAAACTCCATGGGCGTACCCTCAGGTAGCAATGCACGGTATGTATCTGCTACAGAATCAACTGGCGAGAGAATAACCTGAACAAAGTGATTTACACAACCTTTGAATCAGGAGGAGGATCTAGACCTGTATGAGATAGTAGTCTTCCAACCAACTAATAACAAACCTTCAATAAGGCTTCTGCTTTGCTCATCTCACGACTTACAAACTTTGAATAGCTAGCAGCACCTGATGTCTGTTGCAGAAAATCAAAAGTTTATTAGTACAATCAGTGAACAATTAACAAGCCCACAACTAAATCAATAAAAACTTTAGACATTTGTCAGTAGATATTACTCTGCTCTTAACCAGCGCAAGGAATGACACAAGGGGCACATGCGCCCAAACAGAATATAGTTGTTGTGACTACAAATTTGCATTTACATGAGCTAAATCACCTGTCTACCGAGGGAAGGAATTTCTAGAAGGATGGTCTTAACAGCTTGGGTATCCAATAGCATCTGCAAAAGCGTCAAGGCATAAGCACATCTCTATCATGAAATTCAAGACCTCATCAGACAGCCTAAATTATTGTAAAACAATATCCGATTGATTTTATTTCCATTGATGATACAGAATATAAAATACAGAACAAAGCAAAACAATTTCAAGTGAAATACAAGCTGGAAATAATGCATAGTTTTCAATGTTAATTTCAATAAACAATCTTCTGTTGACATCAAGAAAGGAAAAGAAAAGGTAGTCGAAGGTAAAACGGTCTGTGCTAGATAAGTGCTCAACCAAGTATATTATGCCACTAAAATCAGCGTCCGTCCTTCCATACATACATACATACATTACTTGAATATTACTATTATAATATAGATGTTAGGAGTCAACGTCCCTTACTAGTTTATTCTAGAAAGAAACTCTTGCAGCCCTTAGATATTAGGTTTATGTGTTTTAAATTTATGTTTGTGTTTGTGCTTATAAACATCAATTATCTGCTATGGCAGGCAGTGGTACTCAGAATCTAATTGACATTCAACAGAAAAGGCAGTCCAAGGCTTGCTTAATGCCAAAAAAAGGCCACGTTGAGGAAGTTTGTTGGAAAGTCCATAATAAAACAGCAAAATGCAGATCAAGACCAATGAGAATTGTCACACAAAAAATACCTGGAAAAAAGAATTAGAATGCCAAGAGAAAATCGTGGTTTCTAGGATAAGATAGTAGGGTGAAAATTACTTGGAAAAAATTGTGAGAAAAAATTGTATCAGTTGGTTACACTGTTAGGCTTTTATTTTAACCTTGCATTCAGGTCAAGATAATTTAGTTTTCAATTCAACTTTTGTATTAGCTATTTCCTTGAATTTACACCTTGAAACTCCAATCTATTAAAACTGAAACACCCAGCTTTGAAACACAAAGAATCAGCGCTTAGAGAAGCCATGTAAGGATCCATTGAGATACAGACAGCTTGATTTTGAAATTCAGCATTTAGCAGAGAAGCTAGATAAATATACTGAAGATATAAGGAGAAAACTTAGGAACTTAGACAGTGAAAGAAGCTAGTACCTGTTGAGCTCCTGTTTCTGATATTTGCTTGCATTTAAAGATATTAGAATAAAAGCGCGGGCCAAGAGAAGATGCGAGCTGCATATAAAAGCAGGAAAACAGATTTCATGTAGAAAACTGAATTCATTGATCCTGAGAACTTAAGATGATGAGAACAAAATGAAAATGCTAGAGTATGGAGACAAATTGCTTAGACAAAACACAAATTTGCGGACTGGATTCCAAATGTAAGCTGATTACCACCACCCCTTTTTTCTTTTTCCCCAAGCTAGAAGGATGAAATTGTTAAGGGTCTAGGTTCAGAGACTGTTAAATCTTTTCAATGAGCTTTGTTAGGAAAATGGAAATGACAAGTGCTGATGATGAAAGGAAGATAAAAGATTGAAAACTTTTGTGGGAGGATCTAGCTCCTCACAGGGCTAGAGTTTTTTTAAACTTTTCGACTGAACATTAATTGGAAACCCAAATGCCATCACACTGATTTCCAAATTAAGAATAAAATTATGTCAGCTCACAATATAAAAGAATCAAATGAAATTTCAGTTTGAAAAAAATTGACAATTGAAACCAAAAACATTCCAGGATAGTCTAAGAATGACACGTATTATGCTAGAAAGGAATTCATCCCTAACTTATAAGTTAATTTCGGTATGTCAAGTATAGGATAATATTTCCGTTGTTATTAAGTTATAACAGCTTTATGTTATGTAATCATTTCAGTTATGTATCTTAACCATAGGACTAACCATAGTTTGCTATATGGTTCATTGATGTATAAATACTAGTTACTACATGTTAGAATATTATGGATTATTTAGATTAATCATTATCTTATTATTATTAAGTTTGATATTTATTAGGATAAAGATATGGATATATTATATCTTATGATAATATATCTGTTGAATAAATTGAGAGAGAAATATTATTCTTAATCTCTTAATAGAAAGAGTACATAAAAGGCCTTTATATAGGCAAACCTAAACCTAACCCTAGAATCTCATAAAATCTAATTAAATCAAAATCAATCAAACTGATTGAGATATAATAGGAAATATCCTAAACTAATGGAGAAAATCTAGGAGAGGAATAAGGAGATAATTGAGGAGAGAATAAAGTGGAATTATAATATAATATTTCCATATATTCCCACACTCCCCCTCAAGTTGGATCATGGATGTGAATCATGTCCAACTTGCTTATGCAACTTATTAAGGTCTTGAAGATGTTGGGAGTTACTGCTACGACAAGATGAATGGGCAGCAGATACACAACAACTATGAGAGTAACCGGCAAATGGCGGGCATGACAAGATCGACAGCGGCGGCCGCGACAAGATCGACGGTGAAGGTCCCATAACTTCGAGTCTTCAAAATCATTAGGCTTGTACTTCTTGAGTCTCGAGGTCCATTTATTTTGTCTGGGACTTGTACTTTTTTTTTGAGTCTCGGGGGCCCACAAATTTTTGAAATGACAATTTGGTCCATCAATTTGATAAATGACATTGGTCTGCGAATTTCAGAAATGACTGTTTGATCCTCAAATTTCTGAAATGACAGTTTAGTCTTCTATCAAAAAACTGTAGCATTTTTTTTTTAGATCTCTCTCCTTGCTGGGCTCCACACCTTTTTTTTTAAAAAAAACAAATAATAATAATAATAATAATAATAATTTAGGTCGATCCATTGAGCACATGCCTAATGTATCCTGCGTTTAGTGGTGGTCCTCGATTTTCTCTCCTACCTCCAACTAATGTGCCGTGATTTTTTAAACTTCGATGACGGCTTGAAGCTTTTGGGAATCGGACGGAGGTTCGATTCTCGGTTCGGGATTGCGCCGAGCTTGCCGATCTCTCGCTAGTCTTGAGTTGGGACTGCGTTTACGCCGGTTTCATCGGGATGAGGTTGATGGAGTGAGTGAGCGACTACCTCAACGAGTCCGTAGCTAGCCATGGATCTGTTTTGACTTGACGGAATGAGTGAGTGACTTCGACGGCAACGCGAGATTGATTCAGAATTTGTTGGCGTCGGACGAGCTCTAGAGGACGGCGCCGGACGAGCTCTAGAGGAATCGTTGGACGGGCTCGCTCGAATGATAGAAGGGATGGTTAAAGACGATGACGGTGAAGATGGTGGTTGACGGTGGCTCATTTGAATCAAGCTCACGGTGATCTTTTCCTCACCTATGGCTTGTTCGAATCAAGCTTTCTCACACTCAACCACGTTTGTTTTTTCTTTTTCTTTTTCTTTTTCTGCGTTCTTCGCTCCACAGCCGTGGCCTTCAAACTTTGGCTCAAACTCCCTTTCGTGACACCTATGGTTCCCTTCGACGACGGGAAAGAGGGAAGACGATGGTGGAAGTTGATGGTGGGAGTTGACTGTGGTGTTGAGAGCTCGCCTGATGCAGGAACTAACTGGAGCAAGATCTCAGGTGCACGCAGTTGTGTTCTGCATCTCTTTTGTTTGTGTTCTCTGATTCAACCAAAGAAGATGTGTGTCTCCCGACTTTGTCTCCGTGGCTGTGTCTTCTTTGGAAGCGACAAGTCACCGCCAGGAGAACCACAATGGATCTCGCTAATTTGCTTCGGAATTTAAACCCGCTCCGATACCATGTTGAATAAATTGAAAGAGAAATATTATTCTTAATCTCTTAATTAGAAAGAGTACATAAAAGACCTTTATATAGGCAAACCTAAACCTAACCCTAGAATCTCATAAAATCTAATTAAATCAAAATCAATCAAACTGATTGAGATATAATAGGAAATATCCTAAACTAATGGAGAAAATCTAGGAGAGGAATAAGGAGATAATTGAGGAGAGAATAAAGTGGAATTATAATATAATATTTCCATATATTCCCACAATATCTTAATCATTTAGATTTGATTTAATTTATTTTGATAAGATTAGATTCTAGGGTTAGCTCTAAGTTTGCCTATATAAAGGCCCCTATGTACTTTCTTTTATTTACAAACGAATAGAGTATGTTTTATCCCTCTAAATTCAACATGGTATCAAAACTAGGGCTTTCTATTTGAAGGCATAGAGGCAACAAAACAGCAACTCTCTTCTGTCTGACACAGTGAGTGTGATCGTCAAAACCCTAACCATCTCACTTGTTCGTCGAGCTATGTCTCTTTTAGACCTATAGTAAATAGTCCTCCCTCGATCTTTGACCTTCCTTCATCATTGAGAAGAGGAAAAAAAAAACTCTTCACAAAAAGGAGACACGAGAGGACAAAGAGATCGAGAGCGAGACACAAGACAAACATGAACACAGTGACGAAGAGCGACGGAGAGCACAACAAACATGGATCGACCGTGACCTTCGACGCGGCCGGAGGAGACGAGAGGAATGACGACGGAGAACGAGATCTTTGATCTGAGCAGGAGAAGGCGCGTGTCGCATCACCACCACCACCACAAGCAGAGTCAGAGCCTACCGATCGGCAAAACCAAGAGCAGTGCCGACCATTACCCGCGCGTGACCACCACAAGCCACCACTTTCCCGGCGCGTGACACCCACGCGCCGGCATGAACAGTGCCTCCGGCGACCTTTTCTTACTAGAATGATGGATCCTTCCGTTTTTCCTCCTTTATTTGGTTCAGTACCTCAAAACTCCAGTACACCTAGAGTCTATCCCATGGCTTTTATGTCGATGCTTTGCGGGACAATGTGAATCTAGTACAATCCGGATTTAAAAACGAAGAGGACGATTGGGACTTCTAGAGAATGGGACTCGAGATTCTTCTTAGCAAGTTCTACTACTCAATATGGGACCTCTGAGACTCCAAAAATGAGTACAAGCCCCAATAAAATATGGGACCTCTGAGACTTAAAAAGGAGTACAAGCCCAAACAAAATAAATGAGATCTCTGAGACTCAAGAAGAGTACAAGCCCAGACAAAAATAAATGGGCCGTTGAGACTTAAAGAGAGTACAAGCCCAAACAAAAATAAATGGGCCGCTAAGACTCAAGAAGTACAAGCCTAAAAGATTTTGAAGATTGAAGTAGGCGAACGAAGTTTGAAGAATTTCGAGGCAAGCCGGGGAATGATCGACATATACTCTCCGGCTTGAGGGGTGTTAGAATATTAGGGATTATTTAGATTAATCATTATCTTATTATTATTAAGTTTGATATTTATTAGGATAAAGATATGGATATATTATATCTTATGATAATATATCTTAATCATTTAGATTTGATTTAATTTATTTTGATAAGATTAGATTCTAGGGTTAGCTCTAGGTTTGTCTATATAAAGGCCCCTATGTACTCTCTTTTATTTACTGAGTTTTATCCCTCTAAATTCAACACTACAGTAATGAGAATTATTCACTTTTCCCAATCAGATTCAGTAACACCGTAAACCATAACATAAATCAGGAATCACCTTGTCTAGAAAGAACTGAAAGTAGACAGGTGAAAGAAGGCTTCCAAGTACAGGAATGCTAGAGGTAAGAATCATATTTATGCCATTAACATACCTACAAGAAAAATAAATATACATTAAAAGATAAAATTGATATGAAATAGGAACAGGTTCAGGTTTATAAAGAAATTAGCTTACTCAGATTGATCACCAACACTTTCAAGGGTACCCCATGGAACACGTGTCATTGCAGCCATTTCAATGTCAAATTTGGTTTCCAGACCATGCACTAGGGTGACCAATGATTTTGTTATAACAGCTGAAAACTCATCCTGCATGATTGTTTGACTCCATCAGAATAAGAATTACAAGAAAATGTCCCACTCATTTAAGAAATTATGACTACCTGCACTTCTGACATATCTATCCCATCTGCATATTGAGGATCAATTATTTTAGCAACACTTTCTGCCAGTTCACCAGCCTGTGAAGCATAATACGCTGTTACTTGAAACAGCAGCTATACAGCATAAACTAGATCAAGGGTGTTAAAGAAACTAACAGACCGTCTTGTGGCAATATTCAGCAGAATTGACAATATAGCAAATCACCCTTTCATCCCTATCAGATGTCTGTTCAACATTTTCAAAGATTAGAGAAGGAAAAAATCTTCCACAACAAGAATATCGAGTTGCCAAAAAATCATGGGAGAAAATGCCCTATTACATTATACCTTTATCTGTCCATCCATGCCTGTGGCTGCAGCAACAATTCCAAAGCCACCCTTGGGTAGTCTTGCAAAGAGTTTTGTAGCATATGCTTTAAGAATTCTTGAGAAAACCTAAGATTGAAAGGGAATAAACTCATAAAATACAAAAAGCTGGACCTTTAACATTCCAGTATTCGTCAGTGTTGCATGAGAATGATTCCCTTGCTACCAGAGATTTACAAAACCAATTGATGTAGGAAAAAGCAACCGCAAAAAGGGAGGGAATATCGAACTAAATACTGAATTTATGTTAATCAATGAATGAAAACAAAATGCATATACTTAGGAAAATTACCTTGAACAAATTAAATAGTGTCTGGTTCTTTGTTAAAGCACTGCATCTCTTCAAGCTCCTCTTGATAATAAGAAACAACTATATAGCACAGTAAAAACTAATCAGGTAAAAATATCGCAAGATGCAAAACTGGTAAATGAGGGGGAAAGAAAATAAGACACTTTTAACAATATTACTCATTTATTTAAATTTATTAAAACGCCTATACTTGTCTCAGAAGCCAGCATTAATGAATGGTTAGTATAATCAGGATTCTATATCATACTTAGATTCAACTAACTTCTAGAACTAAAGCCAGATTTGAGAGTTCTTTCAAGCAACATGAAAAAATTCATAGATAGAAGCTCCAACATTATCACATAAAGATCTAGTGACTTGACTTACCTGCATGCTACTGGATAAAACATTGTTCTGACTTCCCTCCTCAGTATCCCATGTCTCTTCCTGTTGATGAGAAAGGGTTATTCAATTGAGAAAGAGTCGAGCAAATAACAGAACACAAACCAGCAAATTAACACAAATCACCTGAACAAGCTTCTCTAGATTTTCCATCAGCGTCTTCTCTTCCAATTCTACATATACTGTCAAGTGAGGTTCAAAGCAAGATGAAATGATTCCACGGAAGTTGAACTGTCAAAATAGCCAGTTCAAGTGCTTATCAGGATTGCCTTGACGAACCAGACCAAAAAGGAATAAAAAGAAAAACTCAAAGAACATGGAAGATTATACTACAGATTACAGTAGAGACTAGAGAGGATACTGAGAGGTAAATGAAAAGAAACAGAAAAATAATACAAGGACAGGAGAAGAAATAAATTGAGGGAAATCCTAAGGTTTTGATATTCAATGCTGCAAAATACCGAATCAGATATTTCCCCTTTTACACCCAGGCATCGAAGAACAGAAACTGGTGCTCAAAACACAGAACAACTCACAAGAATATAACATAAGCCATTGGCATTTGAGAGGCCAGTCTCTCCTCACCACCCTCAAAATACAAAATATGACCTCCTTCTGCTAGGAGACTCCAATCACTGCTATAAGCCAAAAAGTAACAGAGTCTCCAATACTACCATCTCCTAGACCAGGCCTATGCCAACCCTAATTCTTTGTTTCTTTCTCCTTAATATTTGGAGTCTCAAGGTCAAAACCTTATCTGATAAAACAATAGGGGAAAAACTTTATCTGACTCCTACATAAAATAGGGGGAAAACTTTATCTGAATCCTATATTTGAGGAAAGAGAAATAAAATTATTACTGTAGAACCAGAGAGAGAGAGAGAGAGAAATATATTCTCAAATGTATGTCTATTCATGTTCGTAGTAGAGGTATTTATACACAAGAGGGGAGACAAGAGAGTTAATAACTCATTATGTAGATTAATTCCCTAATCTCCTAATCTCTATAATCCCTGATTGTATGCTTTACTAATTATAATATATATTTCCTAACACTCCCCCTCAAGTTGGAGCATAGATGTTAATCAAGCCCAACTTGTTACAAAGATAGTCAACTCGAGTCCCATTTAAGGCCTTAGTCAGAAGGTCAGCCAATTGGTCACTAGACCGCACATGCCCCGTAGAAATAAAGTTCTACTTGATCTTATTGCGTACAAAGTGACAATCAATCTCAATGTGTTTCGTACGTTCATGAAACACAGTTAGAGGCTATGTGTAGAGCAGCTTTATTATCACACCACAACTTTGCAGGTAATGACGTGGCAAGACCAACCTCCTTCATTAACTAGTGAATCCACACAATTTCCTTACTGATTGAGCCATGGCTCTATACTCAGCTTCTGCACTAGACTTAGAAACCACATCTTGCTTCTTACTCCTCCATGATACTAAATTTCCACCCACAAACACACAATATCCTGTGGTGGATCTTCTGGTAGCCTTTGACCCCGCATGATCTGCATCACAAACATTCAATCTTGTTGTGGCCATGATTCGTATAGAATACACCACGACCAGGTGAGCCCTTTAAGTAATGTAAGACATGCTCCAAAGCTTCCCACTGAGCAACGATTGGTCAGTCAAGAATTCACTAAGCACACTAACTGAAAAGTTCACATCGGGGCGAGTTACTGTGAGATAGTTCAATTTCCCAATTAATCTACGGTATCTCTCAGGATAGGCAAACGGCTTGATTTTCTCCAGATCAACTTTCTTTCTTACATCCTCAGGTAGCTCATCAAATGGTATGCTGTCATCAATGTCCAAGAAGGGATTAGGAATCATGGGAAAGCTACTCGGTGCTACTCCGAGTTTCCCGGTTTCTCTTAACAGATCAAGAACATATTTCCTTTGTGTCAAAAGGATGCCTTTCTTACTTCTCATAACCTCTATCCCAAGAAAGTATTTTAATGGACCCAAATCCTTTGTTTGAAAATGAGAATTAAGAAAGGCCTTAAGTGATGAGATTCCCGAAGCATTGCTACCCGTAATAACAAAATCATCAACATATACCACTAACGAAATCATGTCGGCATCTCGTCGCGATAAGACACAGAATGGTCACACTTACTCTGACTCAGACCAAACTTCTTAACCACGGAGCTAAACCTGTCAAACCAAGTACGAGGGCTCTACTTCAAGCCATATAAAGACTTCTGAAGATGGCATACCTTCCCACGCTCCCCCTGAGCAACAAAACCAGGTGGTTGCTCCATGTATACTTTCTCAAGAAGATCATCATTCAAGAACGCATTCTTAACATCCAACTGAAGAAGATCCCAACCATAGTTGGCTGCCATAGAAATGAAAAGGCGAACAGAAGACAAATTTGCCACAGGAGAGAAGGTTTCCAAATAGTCAACACCATAGGTCTGAGCATAACCCTTGGCAACCAATCGAGCTTTCAAACGTTCTAAGGTGCCATCAACTTTTGTTTTGACTGTGAACACCCACTTACACTCGATAGCCTTCTTGCCAAGAGGCAAATCAACAAGATTCCAAGTACCGGCCTTATCAAGGGCCACCATTTCTTCTTTCGTCGCAGCATGCCAACCGGGATGGGCTAAGGCTTGTTGAAGAGTAGTGGGAACGGTGAGAGAGTCTAAGGATGCTATGAAGGAACAGGATGGAGGAGACAAATGGTTATAGGAAACAAAGGAAGAAATAGGATAGGTGCAAGTACGTTTACCTTTGCGTAAGGCAATAGGCAAGTCATCAGAAGTATCAGACACTGTGTCTGGTTCAAAGGTAGAAGCGGAAGGATCAAGAGTATCAAGAATATCAGGCACTGGTGCTGGTTCAAAAGTAGGAGTGGAAGGAACTAATGCTGGATCAAACATCGAAGCAGTCATTGATGGGTCAAGAACCTAGTCGACAACATTACTCGCCCTAGGGCGTTTTCGATAAACATGATAGATAGGTGGTTTAGCAGGTGCCGAGTCAAATGCTTGTACTGGTGGTAACTGAACCATATAGACCAAGAGATCATCAAGACTGTCGGAGGTGTCATCAGTAGAAACAGGAGATGGAGGTGGAGTAGAGACAGGAAAAAACGAAGTTGACTCATGAAATGTGACATCTGTAGACACAAGATAACGCAGAAGTGTGGGAGAATAGTATCGATAACCCTTCTGAACCCTAAATACCCAAGGAAGACACACTTAAGAGACTTGGGATCAAGTTTGGTAACAATAGGACGAACATCGCAAACAAAGATTCTAGGGTCAACAGGAAATAGGGGTTTTGAAGGAAACAAGGTGGTGTATGGAGTGGTACCATTGAGGACAGGAGAGGACATACGATTAATAAGGAAGCGCGCAGTAGACACGGCATCAGCCTAAAAAGGCTTAGGAACATTCATTTGAAACATGAGAGCCCAAGCAACTTCTAATAAGTGTCGGTTCTTACGTTCTGCAACGCCATTTTGAGCTGGTGTATCTAGACAGGAGGACTGATGAAGCATGCCATGCTCGAGCATATAGGTTTGAAATTGGGCTGAAAGATATTCTTTAGCATTGTCACTCCATAAGGTTTTTACAGATACACCAAACTGAGTTTTGATTTCAGCACAAAAATGGCAAAAGTGAGAAATCAACTCGGAACGATTTTTCATTAAATAGAGCCGGGTGGTACGAGAGAAATCATCAACAAAAGTAACAAAGTACCGAAAACCAGGCTTGGACTCGACATGACATGGACCCCAAACATCAGAATAGACTAAATCAAAAGGAGACGCAGCTCGTTTATTAATGCGAGGTGCCAAATAAACACGATGATGTTTAGCAAACTGACATGACTCACATTCTAAAGACGACAAATGATGGAATTGAGGATACACTCTCTTCAAAGAAGACAAAGACACATGACCTAAGAATGTCAAAAGGGGACGAACCACTAGAGCAAGCAACTGAACGTGGTACCTGATCCTCAAGGAAGTAATGGCCACCAGATTCATAGCCCCTACCAATAACTTGCTTCGTCGTGAGATCCTGAATCAAACAATGGTCAGGAAAGAGAGTAATGAAACAATTTGATTGTCGGGTGAGTTTGCTAGGAGACAAAAGATTAAATGCAAGGTCAGGGACATTAAGGACATGGGATAAGGAAACGGACGGGGTAGGTTGGGTAGTGTCAGAGCCAAGAACACGAGAATAAGAACCGTTGGCAATTGTTATACTAGAAGGATTGGCATAAGGCGCATACGAGGAAAACAAATGGTGGTTACATATGATCGGTAGCACCGGAATCGATGATCCACTTCGAGGAAGAAGTAGCAAAACTAGAGGCAATATTACCTGTACCAAGAGCAATTGAAGTACTAGACGTAGATGCAGCCATCGAGCCTTACTAGGAGCAAGTTGAGCTCCACAACAAACAATGGAGGAAGTACCAAACAACAAATAATCAAGAGTGCAACCAGCACACACTCTCCGAGCAAGATCACAAGCCACTAAAGAGACCAATGAACCTTGTATTGGACTAAACAACGCAGAAGGAGCCAAATACTAACTCCACCACAAAGCAAATCTCACGAACCAAGATACACTTACACCCTTGGAAACGTCTTGTGTTGAAGCCAAAGAAAACAGCAACTAGAGAACCAACAAACCACCTACTAGAGGCAAACTAGTGCAGAAGAATCACCAAGAAAATAACAAACCACCTACTAGAGGCAAATCAGTGCTGAAGAACCACCAAAGAATAAAAGCCAGCAGGAACTCCAACTACCAAACAGTAGAAACAATGCAAAACAGCAACGAGTGGTCACACAAGGACCAAAGAACCACCAGAAACAGGAAATGGCGCCACTGCAAACCTAAAGCAAAGCAACCAGCAAGCAAGCCGAACAGACCTGACAGTGAAAACACAAGATATGAGCACGAAACCACCTGGGTCCAACCGGAATCAGCGAGTCGATCCCGAAACAGAAAACGGCGATGAAAAACTCGCCGGAAAACTCCATCACACGGCGGAGCTGGGATGCGCGTGAGACACCACGCATGGTTAGAACGGCGATCGGCCAACGGGGTTCCGCCGATCAGGACCTCCTGAGAATGATGAGGCGGCGCGTGGAGCTAGAAACGGCCAAGAACAGAGCCCTAACGCACCCTCCCCCTCTCTCTCTGTATCGCCAAACAAGAACAGTAGTAGCGGCGGGAAAAAAAAAAAAAAAAAAAAAAAAAAAAAAAAAAAAAAAAGGAACCTAAAGCTCTAGTACCATGTAGAACCAGAGAGAGAGAGAGAAATATATTCTCAAATGTATGTCTATTCATGTACGTAGTAGAGGTATTTATACACAAAAGGGGAGACAAGAGAGTTAATGACTCATTATGTAGATTGATTCCCTAATCTCCTAATCTCTATAATCCCCGATTGTATGCTATACTAATTATAATATATATTTCTTAACAATTACATACCCCAGCTCCAGGCACCACCAAATCTTTACTTCCATCTTTTCCCTGTCGATACAAAACCAAAACATAATAGTCATTTGATAACCATAAATATGAATAGTCATGTGGATATGCATTACCGACTCAGCATTTTAGAATATGTACCTCATTGCCACTTTCTTGATGTGCAGCAAGCTTCCTTTCATACTTCTTCCGGATATCTGAAGCACTACTGCTAGAATTACCCCCTCTTCCAATTTCTTCAATCTCATTCCCGATCTCCCTGCTTTGCGTGCCTCCCCAAATTTCTCAGCAAGCTCATCCTCAAACTCTAAAGTTCGTTGTAATGCCTGCAATAATGAACAAAGAAACCCTGAAGTAACACATGAAATTCCAGGCTTTCAAAGAAGAAATAAATAAAAAGGTATAGCGGCATAGCATGATATCAAGCAAATAATAGTTATAACAACAAAGCCAGCAGTTAAATCATTCATTGTCTGATCAGAACCACTGCTTACCAGCAACAAGGTCCCTACATCTGGCGTTTCTTTCAGATTAGCAAGAATGTCCTCAAGTTGTTTCCTGTGATGAGATATACCATAAAACCAACAATATTTTCCAGCTAATGATGCTGAAAAATTAAAGGGAACACAAAAGGTGGCAAAATTCAACGAAGCCCAAAACCTGTTTTATTTTGGATAATATCATATCTGATAGAAATAACACACACACACACACAATAAGCACACATCATAACATCTTATATTTGATAAATTCAACCAACATATATTAGCTCCAACAAGATGGGGGACATATTAATTTGTAAGCAGTAAAATATGATTATTCCTTGTTTAAATTATCTTAAGCAAATATTGGCCCTAGAGTTTGAGCATCAAACATATTTTATAATTTTACACCATCATGATCAGAGCGCACTATATGGAACAACATTTCCGCCATAGCCATGGCTTCTTTTAAAGGAGAAAGGCAGAAAACATCATTGATAGGTTATATTAAGTCAATGCTATAGACAAAGATAGCATACCTCGTCTTCTTGCAGAACAGGATACAAAGACGATAAGAAACATGCCATGAAGAAGGAAAAATTTTCCATATGTCTTCATTTGATCTCATTCTGCGTTTAATCCATGCATATCTTCGTTCCGTTTTGTCTAACTTTGATAATTCTATGAAGATGTAATAAATCAAAGATTAGTAGCAATAAATATACATCAACATAAAAACATGTCAGCAATAATTAAACGCACCGGCAGCTTCAAAAATTTGTTCATATGATGTAAGCTCCCGGCTGCAGAAATTGTTTACCAACTCTTCTCTGACAGAGGGCTCCAATGCATCAACCACTAAACAGGCATCAGACAAGTGCTGGACCATAGTAGTTTCTTCTGTTTCCTTTCCAGTACCTAAGCTGAGATGAAAACAGGAAGTTGAAACCCCCATTAAACAAAGGCTTTCATAGAATAAAAGCATATCCATATCCATATTGAAGGAAATAAAATACATAAGTTATAACTACTAAAACAACCAAAGATGCAACTGAGCAATCAAAATGAAAAGTGTGTATCCGGATCATACTCTATAACCCAAAGGCTGAACAGAATTGGAAATTAGTAATAACATACCTTGAGAAATCAGAAAATACATGTGACTTGAGAATTTGCTTAATGTTCTTAAACTTCTCCCTGAGTTCAATGATCTTATGAATATCTCTATAGGCTTCAAAGTGACTACATAATTGGTTCACAGCCTGATAAGCAAGACAGTAACATCACTAAATTAATATGTAAAACAAAAACAAAATGTGCGGTTACACCTAAAATTTTATCAAGAGTAAGTGATATGCTCATGCACATGATGCAAGAAAATACGATGCATCCAGAAGAAAGCGTGGTCAGAACTCAGAAGTATAAGAGGGTTCCACCAGAGTTACAGAATTCAACAGCCAATTTTGTTACGCTTCCTAAGAACACTCACAAAGTATTCAGATGAAATGAAGCAAGAGAGGAAACCCACTAAAATCTTATGTGTTATCTACATTTTTTAGGGGAACTAAGGGAGTCTGGCTGGGGGCTGCCCTGCTTAAGATGGATCCCATTTGCTTGATTATGCCATAGAGATTATAAAAAGAGTCTACTTACAGCTAACCGAATGATTTTAGATTTCACGCTATATATATATATAAGCCCAGGAACTCAGAAGTCAAAATAATATAAGAGAAAATCCAGAATAAGGATATCTAGGATTACAGCAATTCCTCCTTATTAACAAATATGAGATATGCCATCTAATTCAATCTAAGTGTACCATCAAAAAACTCTCAAGTTCCCTGATTAGTATGTACATCCAATTAAAACGAAATAAACGGATCAGATAAATCCCAAACTGCAATAGATTTTATGAATTTCAAAGGAATTAAATTCTATACACCAAAAATATTAACCAAGTGGTTCGAGAAGACCCAATGCAGTAGATAGATATTTAAATAGCAAGTCTCTGAAAAGTATGATCAGCAAAAAGATTGAATACCTCTAGCTGTGCAGCTGCCTCTTTATATTGACGTTTTGAAGCCATGACTTGAAGTTGTTCAACAGCAGATACTGCCATGAGATGGGTAGTGTTGTAAGTTTAAAAAATACATATATAAAAGCAACCGATTGGCTTCAATGTTTGGATCAGAAAATTGCAGTAATCTTTTATTATTTGAGTTGCAGTTAACAATACATTGATTGTTCGGTCTTGTTACAATAAGCTATGTGGACTTGTACTATAAATTATATTGTAAAATACTCTTCTATGTGCGAAGCATTTTTACATTAGAACTTGCCTAATTCATAACAATCGGACCTATGAAAACAAATTAAATTAATAAACAGATCAGCTAATTTATTCATATTGTAAAGGAAGAGATTATAGAGAGAATCAGACTTCAACGATGGGAGAATCAAGAAACCTCCTAAAAACAAAAGAATGAAATAAAACTACTATTTTAACCTATTAACTCAAGAGATATGTAATCCTCTGGATATTTAATCAAAGACTCACTTCAACAAACCAAAGCAGAGACCCACATAAAGGAAAGACAAGAAAAACTATCATTTGATTCTGTCACTCTTTTCAACCATTCAATCATCTCATTTGGGTATAACTTCGGCTACTCAGCCCCATTTATACAAAATAAAACGTGGCATTCTACAGTGTTTGATGCTAATTTCAGACCATGGAATCTTGCACCTTATCATTGCAGAACCAAAATCTGAAAAAAATTATAACTTGTAAACTGATGATAACAACAACCCTTATCCCACTAGGCAGGGATATCCCTGAAAACTGACATGAGCAGTTAATTGTTAAACAAGCCAATATTGAGAAAATTTCTTCTTCATCACATCTAACTTCACTTGCAAATCACTCATCAAATTTTGCTCTGAGTCTAGGTATAAATCAAATTATCACAAAAATCATAGTTTTAGAATTAAAAAAGGACAAAAAATAAAAGGGGAAGAACACAGGATGCTTGGATTAGACATGAAGGATAATTTTTATGAATTCACAAAATACCTAAATAAAATTCATGTTATCGGTTACTGTCATTTCTCAACCATGAGAGAGTTAACGGAATTACAGAATTCTCTGAAATTAAAATTAAAAATCCACAGATATGAGAATTAATCAGATAGACACCTTGTGCCAAGAGCTTCTAGCTCACACCCCCCCCCCCCCCAAAAAAACAAAAAAAAAAGGTTTATAGAGAAGATTGTGGGTTCTATACCTCAAGTAACAAAAATAGGGGTGGGTGGGTGTGGGCCCCCTCTCCTTGTCCAAATTTAAAAAAAAAAAAAAAGATAGACACCTTATAAATCAAATGAGGATCAATGATTCAAACGTATCAATTCTCTCTCTAGTCTTTAAACATAGCTCAATAGCCAACATCATCATAGCTTCAAGCCTAGGTATGCATTTTGATTTGATTACTATAGTCATCAAAGCGCAAGATTAAAAACAACAGATAGTCACCTTTATCTACCTTACAGTTATAAAATTAAATGCAAACTCACCAATTAGCACTTCTAACCCAATCAATATCAAATAACCCAGAAATAACAAAGAATACCAACCTTATACCAGTCTAATTAACAGATATTAAGTTACCAAGTTCAACTTCTGCTATTGCATAAGTAGTCAGCAAGCTTTTTTTTTTTTTTGGGGGGGGGGGCCATAATAGGTCACTTTCAACAGACCCAAGATTTACCAAGCATGGTAAGACGGTGAAGAGCAGTGATTGTTGTGGTTATATGCTTCTTGGCGAAATCCAGTTTCTTAATGTCACGGCATATTTCTTGAACCATTGTTTCACTTTGTACAGCTTTAGTTTTTATTTCTCGGACCTTATACATAAGTTCCTGCATTAAAACAATCAAAACAGTTAAACACATAAAATGACACTCGAGCTCACAGAGATGCTGGAAGGAGGAAGAGAGACAAAAGAAAGCATCATGGATAAATGCAAGGAAGAGATAGGATCAAAATACCTGACAGTTGAAAAACAGAAACACATCACATTCAAACAGGAAACCGCTTTTCATATGCATGCATTCAAACATGCATTCAAAAATACAGAGAAAGAGGGAGGAGAGGGTAATCAGAAAACTATGGAGAGTGCAAGGGAGGGAGGAAGAGATACAACCTCCACAGCAGTTGTAGCGGCAGCAAGATCTTCTTTGGCTTTAGTCCTTGAATTACTCTGAAATTACAGAATCAGTACCATCAAACGGTAGTCGCCAAAAAGGTGTATATGATTACAGTTTTAATGGTTAATACCTCATTACACCATATTTAGCCCACGCAATTCAGTAATGCAATCACGGATAACTCCTACACTCCCCCCCCCCGGCAAAAAAAAAAGAATCCACATTTTAAAGAAGTTCCTGAGTTTTTATTCACAGTATTAACCTTAACGTTTGCTTCATTCGAATCAGGCTAGAATCCATATTGCTTACGGAAGTTTTCAATAAATGCCAATATCAATCTGATTTAGCTCCTGGAATATTGTTATGTTTTTCAGTCGGCTGAGGTTATGTGAGAACAATTCAGAATGAAAGTCACAACAAGTCATGCTAGTTTGAAAACTTAAGACTAGAAAGCAGTTAACCGTCAGAGGCATGGATCAAGACCTGTTGGCGAACAGCTGCTAAAATTCCAGCATCAACTGTGCGAATCTCATTCTGTATCTTTTGCATAAGTGGCTCGACACCGGATAGAGATGACTCTGGATAATATGGAAAATAAATTAGCATAAAACTGAGCATGAGCAAGAAGAAGCGAATTTCCTTGTAAAGTTCATGAACGTGAAGGTACAAAAGAACATAAAAGACCAGATGTTAGATGTACAATACAGTGTCAACGGTTTCACGCAAACCCAACATAGTTACATAGCCTGGATTAAAAATTATACCCTGTACAATTGATGATTTGGATCGCTAAAATGATCATGTAATTTTCACACTACAGTGATCTACACACTAGAATACGCTGTGGCACGTCAAGACAACAACTAAACCCATTGAAGCACATTGCTGCTGCATGTCAATAAATGGAGGGGGAAGACGTTGCTACAGGGGAGTTAAAGAGTTTGCAAGTATGAAATGTAATCGAAACGACTGACCACATGGATTAGAACTAGGCCTGCGAGTAGGGCATGATTACCATTGGGAAACATCTGATTGATATACTCCAAAGCGCTTGACTTGTCCATTGCTGATAGTAGATGAAAATTGAAAACCCACCTCGAAATTCTTGTCCCACGTTCTATCCAGCACCAACAACGAAGATTCAATATCCAGATCTCATATATTGCATCAACCTCTCGGTGAAAAGAGAAAGGATGCCAAGTTCGAAGGCAAAGAGGAGAATTTGGAAGACACAGAAAGTAAACACCCACCAAAGTGGCAGCAACAGTTATAAACTCAGAATATCAGAGCTCCAAATCTACCATTTATTCAAGTCCTTCTTCCTGCAGATCGAATTGCAGATCTACGTTAGCAGCATGAATTTGGATCCCCTCTCGCATGCACCCTCATCCGTAATCCCGGAGCCAGCCCACTAGCCCGGTAGGGGTCATGAAGAGAAAAAGAATAAAGAACCCTATAAAATACAATTAAAAAAGGAAAAAGATAAATAAATACCATCTGAATTTGTAAAACCCCCGAAGCCCGCCGAATTTGTAAAAAGATTAAGAAGTGACAAAGACTTTTGAGGGTTATGCAAAATGACCATAATACCCTTCCTCTCTTCCTCTTCCTCTTTCTCTTCCAGCCCTTCCTCTCTCGAACCAGGACCAATTCATTCCCATTTCAAGCCGTTCGTTCGCCGTGTCTACCTCTCGCCGTCGACACCAACGCCGCACCCGCCACGTTGGACGCCGCACCCGCCGGCACCACCAGTGAAAAAAGGAAAAAAAAACTAAAAACACGAAATAGAAACACACGAAACAAAACGGTAAAAAAAAATTTGATCGATCGAACCGAAAGAAATTGGAAGAAAAAGACATGAAGGAAGGAGGAAGAAGAGGAAAAAAAGTCGAAAAAGATTGCACACCCATTATGGAACTTTTACAAAAGTCATAACGCAATTTACAACTTTTTTTTTTGAATTTACACTTTTCAACCCCGAATGAAAAAAAAAACTTTTACAAAATTCATAATGCGAATTTACAAATCTCATAACGCAATTTACAATTTTTTTTTTTGAGTTTACACTTTTCAACCCCGAATGAAAAACAAAAACAAAAAAAGAACTTTTACAAAATTCATAATGCAATTTACAAATCTCATAACGCAATTTACAACTTTTTTTTTGAGTTTACACTTTTCAACCTTGAATGAAAAAAAAAAAAAAAACCTTTTACGAAATTCATAACGTAATTTACAAATCTCATAACGCAATTTACAAATCTCATAACGTAATCTACAACTTTTTTTTTGAGTTTACACTTTTCAACCTTGAATGAAAAACAAAAAAAAAAAAAAAAAAAAACTTTTACAAAATTAAGTAACGCAATTTATAACTTTTTTTTTTAGGTTTACACTTTTCAACCCCGAATGAAAAACCAAAAAAAAAAAAAACTTTTACAAAATTCATAACGCAATGTTGTAAATTGCGTTATGAATTTTGTAAAAGTTCTTTTTTTTCATTCAGGGAGTTGAAAAGTGTAAACCTAAAAAAAAAAAGTTGTCAATTGCGTAATAAGATTTATAAATTGCGTTATGAATTTTGTAAAAGTTCTTTTTTTTTTTTATTCGAGTTGAAAAGTGTAAACTCAAAAAAAAGTTGTAAATTGTGTTATGAGATTTGTAAATTGCATTATGAATTTTTGTAAAAATTCCTTTCTTTCTTTTTTCATTCAGGGTTGAAAAGTGTAAACTCAAAAAAAATGTTGTAAATTACGTTATAAGATTTGTAAATTGCGTTATAACTTTTGTAAAAGTTCCATTACTTTTTTTTTCCTCTTCTTCCTTCTTCCTCCTTCCTCCTTCCTTTTCTTCTTCCTTCCTTCCTTCCTTCACGTCTTTTTCTTCCAATTTCTTTCGGATCAACTGATCAAAAAAAATTTACTTTTTTGTTTCTTTGTTTCTATTTCGTGTTTCAGTTTTTTTTTTTCCTTTTTTACCAGTGGTGCCGGCCGGTGCGGCGTCAAGGTGGCGGGTGCGGCGTTGTCGTCGACGGCGGAGGTAAACGGCGGCAAACGTGCGGCGAGCTGAATGAATTGATCTTGGTTCTCGGTTTTAGAGAGGAAGGGCCTGGAAGAGGAAGAAGAAGAAAGGAAGGGCATTATGGTCATTTTGCATAACCCTCAAAAGTCTTTGTCACCTCTTAGTCTTTTTACAAATTCGGCGCTTTCAGGGAGGTTTTGCAAATTCAGATGGTATTTATTTATCTTTTTCCCATTATAAAATGGAAAAATATAGAAATGTTATGAAATAAATGAGAGATGAGAAGAACCAGAGAGAGAACAATTGTATCCACTATTCAGATGTGTATACACTGCATAATATATGTCTATTATTTATAAGCATAACTCTATAACTTAGAATAAATGAGATTATATAATTATAAGAAAATAATGGGGAGAAATAATAGAAAGATAGATATCTATATTGATATATTTTAATATATTATTCATAATACTTCCCCTAGATGTCCATGACTAAACATGTGCTTAATAAAAGAAATTCAACTAAGAAAAATCTAGTAGGACAAAAACTTAGTAGAAGAAAAGAGTACATTGTTTAGTGATACACTTAATAGTGATATTTCATTAAAAATCTTGTTAGGAAAACTCAGAAGAAAAAATCATAGACAAGGAAAAAGGAGTACAACATGTATCAACTCTACTCTTAACAATATCAACTAATATCTCTGAGTCTACAAAGTCCGATGCCGAACGAGCTTTTCAAAAATTATTCCAGAAAGTGACTTGGGGAACAAATCGACTAGATTTCATTAGAATGAATTTGCCAAATGCTAATTTCATTCTCTGAATAACTATATCATGCTAATAAGCAAATTATATATCAAGTCATATGTAACGAATTAGATACACATAAGTGCTCTAATTACACCAACATATGATACTTTTAGATTAAGTATTTCTTCATCGCCTTTTTTTTTTTGTCAAACTTAATTGCCTTATTGAGGTCTAAAGACATGGTACTTTCGAACCAAGATTTCTCTATAGGAAAACACTTTATTCATCTCAAATCCTTTCGTTAAGTAATTCTTAAATTTAACAAGCTGGAACTTTAGGAATTTAAGCAATTTACACTTTTTGCAAGCTCTTCAAGAGGTCAAACAATTCATAGTTTTTGCAAACTCGCCAAGAGTTTCAAAAATATTTAATCTATTCAACATCAACTGTAATTATAGTAAACTTACTTTCTAATCCTTTTGTAAAAATACATGTGCACAATAGATAATTCATATTCTTCCTTCAACAAATATCTATCGAGGCATTAATATCAAATACACCTTGGTTCCTTTAAACCATATAAAGATCTCATTTAAACTTTTTGTTTCTAACAACTTGGATCTTTCAAGGAGTTTTGTTCATCATGTGCTTCTAGCAACTTGCATCCTCCAGGGACTTTCATGTTTATATTCAAATCCATATAAGTATTTGATCTTTCAGGCATTTTATAAGTATAACAATGTTCCAAATAGGGGTGAACATGGAAGATAGTACCTCGACCTGTTATCCGATTTGGTCCAGCATCAACTCAAGCTTGGGTTAGACCAGTCCAAGACCTATTTGGTGATTTTTTATTTTTATTTTTTTGCCTTCTTTGAGAGGCAATATGTGAACCTATTAAGACCATAACAATATCTATAATCATTTAAAACTCATCATAAAATATTAAAATCTAATCATAAATCCATAATAATCTCCAATAACATTCAATGATGTGATTTATATTACTTTAAATTCAAAGCTCATTTTCATAACAAGGGTTTGAAGGTCAAGATCTGAAAGTTAAGGATATGATTTTTAAACATTTAAATATGATGAAAGTTGCATGACATAGAGCTGAAATTGAAAATTGAGGGAGGTTATATATATCTCAGCCTTATTAATAGAAATTACCTCACTAAATTTATTATATGAATATAGGGTTTAATGTTTCTACTTTTGCTGCAGAAATATTTTTTCTGCCACACTTACATAAAAGTGAGTGGATCCCACTAATATTTTCTTTTTCTTCTCTTTACAATAGGACTCATTCACTTTTATGAGAGTGTAGTAGAAAAAAATTTCTGCAGTAAAAGCAGAAACATTAAACCCATAAATATAAGGGAATTGATAGCTCCCATTTTCCATATTCCTAATCTTTCATATGTGTTGGCCAAAACAAAAAAAAAATCTTTCATAAGTGAATATATGTATAAGAACCACTACAATTAATAAATTAGCAAGTACAATAAGAGAACTAATAACAACACATAAGGGAATTATGATGCAAGTTAGGGCCCGAAGTGTACATATATTTGTTTTTTCACCATAAAATTAAAAGGATGGGGTGTTTTGAAGACCTTCAATTTAATGTTTGCCAAGGGGTTATAGGTTTAAAACCCCCACTAGCCACCTTCATTGTTTAAGAAAAATCTCTGCCACAGGAGCTCTGACTGCCCTCCTGCAAGTCATCATAGCTTCAACCGTTGTTTCTCAAGCAGCTCACTAGTGGAGGGCAATGGTTAACTTTGTGTTTGTTTAAAAAATGGCAAAAAGACATTTTGGTCATTTCACATTAAACTACTGATTTCAGTTTTATTCTTAAATAGTAAATCAAAATTTCAAAAAAATTGGGCTATTGAAAATTAACTTGCTATAGTTTTTTCAATTGGCTACTACAGTCCTTCATTGAAATTTCTCCTAAATGGTGGAGTGTCAAACACTCGCGCCCTGAGGGGTGGATGCTTGAGGGGATTGTGACTTGTGACTATGTTGGTGAAGGTGACATTCACTTTTTTAGTATGTGTTTGGATTAACTTTTAGAAAATAATTTTTATAATTTACGAAATAAGTATATGAGAGAAGTTTTGTTTCAACCTGTGAAAAATAGTTAATGAAACCACGATTTAGGTGGTACCCAAAACTTACTTAAAAAAAAGAGCATGAGGGTGAAGAGAGCCAAACCAGGACGGTGGGCACGGGCAGGGTGAGTAGAGGATGACTTTTGGATTGGTTGCTTTTTCAATATAAGCCTAAGCACGGGTAAAAAAATATACCCCTTCTCTCCAAATCCCCCCACTTTTGGAGGGGAGGGCCCTTCCTAAACAATTTGTCAAGCTAAACACGGGGAGCACTCCCCCCCAAAAAAAGAAAAAAAAAACTCAAACCAAACAAACCCTTAACATGCTCTTTTGGACTTTTCATATTAATGTTATTAATCAATTAATTGATAATTAAATATATACTTATATTTAGTTCGATTCTATATGAGAGAATTATTTGTGATCCTGATGAAACAGACAATTATAACGTTTCGTTGGGTATATGTAATGTAAAGAAGATTACATTTTGTAATCCAAATTACATTGCTAGGACTGATGAATGGGGATGCAAACATCCTGTGATCAAGTGAAAAAGATACTATTGCCATCATAATTTTTTAAATTGACTAAAGTGTCCACCCATAAATGTTATTAAATATTAAAATATCCCATTAAATAATTTTAATATTAAAAACTCCCATGAAAGGCATAATAATTCCATCATTGAATATTCGAGATTACTATGAACCCAACTCAGATACTTTGCATAATATTTACACTATTAAATATTATAAAAATTATTATGAATCCAACCTGCACAAATTTAAAAAATTATGATGAACCTACATGTACATTATACATATATGTGTACATAGAGTTAATTTTGTCTATTGATATTATTCACATATATTTTCATGTTCGATATAATCCACTAAACGTTTATATATATACACATCATTTTTCCTTAACAATGAACAAACAAATTTATATACTTATCGTTTATATATATACACATCATATTGGGCTTGTTTAGGATACCGATGGGCAATCGGACTTATGGAAAAGTTCGATTGGATAAAAGTCAGATTATGAAACGTGATTTATGTTTGGATGGGTGGTTTCATAAGTAGCTTATGGAAAAGTCCGATTGGGTAAAACTTGTTTGGAATGACTTATGGATAAGTGACTTTTGAGATAATTATAAGAAAAAATTAAAATCAAAATTACTATAAATATAAAAAATGTTAAATTACACTCTAAAATATTTTAACGTATTTGATGCATTTAAAAAAAAAATCTAGATGGGATGCGACTTGACCTTTTCTTAAATGTTAGGAAAAAAATAATTTTCTTACTTACTTGGACAATTATTTGTCAAAGGTCCATATAGTTCATAGAAATTTCAGAAACACCTTTTTATTCGATTCAATTTTCAAACGTAAGACAACATGCTTCATTAAATGTGATTTGAAATTGTGAACCTCTCAACCTCATCCTTCCACCGAGATACATAACAAAATTTGGCAATACTAAAATACATAATTTGATCAAATAGATATTTTACATAAGTAACTAGAAAATTAGGCTTTCTACAATTTGGGTTCTAATTGTATCACAAATCGATTCATTTCATTTGAAGATGGGCGATTCATTTCAATTGAAGATTCCTCAAGTGAGAATCGGTCGAGGAAGACTCTTCATCTACACTAATATTCCCATTTTCGTCCCATGAAAGTAGCATCTGATCGAGAATTGCTCCTAATAAAATTATGTATGGCCATTGTTGCACAAACTATGTGGATTTGTGTTTTGTACCTATATTTGCGCATTTTTTGTAGGATTTCAAATCTATTCTTTCACACCACAAAAGTCCTTTCTATAGTGGACCACAAACTTGAGTGATAAAAATTGAAGGCCTCTTTTTCATTTCCAAATCCATATTGACGCCTGAATTCTGCCAGGTGATAACGCTGACCTTTATAGGGACCAAGATACCCAACAGGTGTTCCATATCCAGAATCGACCAAATAATATTTACCTAATAAATGGTGAAAACATTTTGAAGGTGTGAGATAAATTCAAATGTGAAATGCAGACATAGTTATTTAGTTGAAGTATATGAAAAGATACCTTGAGGTGGATAAGGGAAATTCATAGATGAATCTGAGGTAGCAACTTGAAACACACGAGCATCATGCGCACTACCTTTCCATCCCACCAACACGAAACGTAAAGCACATATCCCAATCACATACCACCATGACATTCTGTGCTGGAATTCCCTTTCTCCCGATATATTTATCTCTCGTCTGATTGCTGACCACACACTTTATATGTGTTCCGTCTATTGCTCCAATGGCATCCTTGAAATAAGGGTAATATCGACGATCATTCTTTATATGTGGGTGCAAAACACGGAATTCGGGATCGAGATGGTTTGACATTTTCCTTACCTGGACTAAGGCAAGCTCCTAATACCTTATGCAACAGCCTACTTACAGTTTCCCCTGAATGTTGAAAAAATTCTTGAACAACCCTATTGCCTACTCCGTGTCCAATAGTGAACAAAAACATGGCTACCATTTCTTCAACTCCGACACCCCTAGAATTCCGTAACCCAAGCCTGGCTAAATTGTTGCATTAGTTGTAGAACACATGTGGCTCCACTCTAAACATTTCATGACATCGTGGACCGTGACTTGCCAATATTTCTTGAACTTGAATGCCCTGTGTGTGCACTAGTATGACGCGGTTCTTTGCACACATAAGGAGAAAGATATTGACACATATACGCACATAATTGTTTAGCCTCTGTTTGGTCTGCATCCATATCAGATAATTCTTGAGACTCGTCATCTTCCTCTTGTTCCTCTGACATAATTTGTTTCCTCCAATTTGACATTGCTTATGTATCTTGTGAGTGTAATTAAATTTATATGTAAGCATCATATGTGTAAAAAACCTACTACACTAAGCATTCTACAATTGTGTGGATAAAAATAAAAGGGTCAGGGTCAATTTTACACACGACCTTTGCCTCAGGGAGCGCCCAGCACCACGACCTTTTTTCTGGATCAAAAATACACACGACGTTACGTTTTGGGAGCGCCCAGCACCACGGCCGTTAGTTGACCGTCAACTTGGATGGAACGCTGACGTGGCGCTGATTTGGACTGACACGCTGACGTGGAATAAAAATTCAAAAATTAGGAAAAATTCAAATAATTCGAAAAAAAATTAGAAAAAAATTCAAAAAATTCGAATTAATTAAAATAATTAGAAAAAAATTCAAAATATTAAAAAAATTTCAAATAATTAGAAAACAATTCAAATAATTAAGGAAAAATTAAAATACATCCACTAGTGGGCCCCACCACCGGCAACCTTCGCCGGCTGCGGCGGCCGGATAACCAACTGGTGGAGGAGGAGTTGTATATACACGGGCCGGTGCAGTTGTTGAAGATGCATTAGGGTAAGCTATTCATTGAAAAAAATATTAATTAATTAATTAAGATAATCTTCTTGTCAATTCTCCCTACAGAGATAAATCTAATCTGATGTGTAAAGTCTGACTAAGAACTGGTGGGGCCACTGGCGAGGTATTTTTTCTAATTATTTTAATTTTTCCCTAATTTTTTGAATTTTTTTCTTATTTTTTTTTCGAATTATTTGAATTATTTCCTAATTTTTTTTTATTTTTTTTTTCGAATTTGTTTGATAATATTTACAACTAAGGGGAAAAAGGGTAATTTCACCTAAAACTAAGGGCAAAAGTGTAATTTCACCCGCGTTACTGTTCACTTTCATCCAAGTTGACGGTCAACTAATGGCCATGGTGCTGGGCGCTCCCAAAACGTAACGTTGTGTGTATTTTTTTATCCAGAAAAAAGGTCGTGGTGCTGGGCGCTCCCTGAGGCAAAGGTCGTGTGTAAAATTGATCCTTCACCCAAAATAAAACCATATCAATAACAATAAAATCATTCTACAAATCGTAGTTCAATAAAACATATCATATTACAACCCTAAAACCCTTACATATCATATCATATTACAACCATTCAAGAACCATAACAATAACCATATTAAGAATACAAACAAAGAAAAGTCATAGGTTTTAATAATTAAAAATACAACCATATCAATAACAAATAAAACCATTCTACAACTCTTACAATAAAACCCTTATCATTGTTCAAAAATATCTAGGGAAGCGAACCATAAAGCGCGACCCGACTTAGCAAGTACTCTTTGTTCTCCAAGAATGAAACAATCATTTCCCGATTAACCTTATCGCGCAGAAGGGTGGCACATTGGTTCCGAAAATTTTCATCACATTGGACTTCTTCAAGGGCAAGCAATTTAGACATCACATTTTTTAAGTTGTGACCATGGATATCATTACATCTTTCTGCCTTGTCTTGGGATGCAGTTGCTATGATGCTCATGGCATCAGCAATTTGTTTAGAAGTTGGAATTTTCTGTTTTTTCTTATGAATTGACCCTTCTCCTCTCTTCCTCTTGGAATGGCTTCCTGAATAGTAGGAACTGTTGGTGGACTGTGTCCCGATAAGTTCATGCTTCCTAGATCAGCTGACACTCCTGTACTTGGTACTGGGTCAACACCAACCCGTTTGTCCTCGCTGTCCCCTGAGCCCTCTGCATCATCCATGGTTGGTCGGTAACAATCTTCCTCTTGTGCCTGAGGTTGTTTGGCAGATAGTGAATACATATCCTCTCCAGTTGCAACCACATCCTTGAATATCATCCTTATCTCATTTTCAAACATTAAGGCATTGTACCTAAATTTTCTATAACCCTTATTCGCCTGCATACAAACAAGTAAGCAAAGTCAAAAAATATCCACAAGTAAGCTGAAAATGTTAACAAATAATAGAACCGGAAACAGCAAAGTCATAGGTTTTTATACCTTTATTTTCTCTTGCCTCCACTCATTAGAAGCAAAAACAACATTTGTTATTGGGTCCCGGCCCACACCGGTCTCTTTGAGTAATGTATCCCACGTCCTCAACTCTTTCTTTAAGATTTCTAAAATATTCTTCAATTGTTTATATCCATATCCTTTCCCAGTTTTCTGAACAAAAGTTGTCACAATGTTCGTCCAACCCACCTTTGTAAATGATAGACCATTGCGCTCTTTTTTGAAAATTTGGTCAACGCAAGCGTTGACAAGGACCTCGGTTGACAAATCACCTCATACTGCTTTGTCCATAATTATATAGCTAACAAGTGCATTAAAAAAAAACTACCATTATGTGTGCACAAGCATAACATAAAAGAACAAACAAAGAAGCTGGACCACATAAGAAAAATATTCACATTTCTCATCAAAGTTCCTCATACACCCAGTAAAGTAGTAAACAGAATTAGACCTGATCATCTAAAAGATTTAATGAAGTGATTAACACATTAGAAGGTTCTAGTTTTCCTTTTTTCTAAAAAATGACAAAATTTTACTCGTTCAAAGTAAACCTTCTTGATAAGAATAGGGTAGACATATTAATCTGTCCAACACTAGAACCACCAAGAACTGATTTTCCAAAGTAGTTGACAAGATTACACGCTCGAGAGAATATTAGAGAGTGAGGAGTACATATTTCTTACAAGAAAGATTGCGAAAGGTTGTCCCGTCATGATCATTTAGAGTGAGGAGTACATATTTCTTGTAGTAAAGACTACCAATTCATTGAAAGGAACAAATAAGGTTCTAGATTTCCTAACTCGTGCAACATAAACACTGCAGTAGATGAGATCAATAACTTAAAGTCATATCCTAACTAATTTTTTTAAAAAGAAATGCTTCAGAAAGCATCAAACTAACAAGATTCTTCAATTCCTAGTATTGTAATTTGGATGATGAGAAAACAAATGTTTATCCTCATAAGCATTCATTGCCTACAACGAGCTATAAAAAGAAAGAAACCACTTGTTATAACATAAGTCCAAGATCAGATGGGAGATCACAACTCCTCTCATATGCCTTTCTTTTATATAATATGAGAGGAGTGGGACTTCACACTCCACCCTCCCTTGGGGCCCAGCGTCCTCGCTGGCACAACGACTCGAGCCCTGACTCTGATACCATTAGTGTGAAGTCCCACATCGATTGGTGTAATACCCGGATTTTAGCAAATCTGGAATTTCTGAGATAAAGGAAAATTATTGAATATTTTAATGAAGTAAATTCATGAGATAAAACTGTTATAGAAAATTGTTATAATTATAGAGTAAATTGTTGAAAAAGTTACAGGAAAATATGATGAACAGAATGACTAAAAATGATATAATGGTGATAAAAACAATTAAAAGTATTATGATAAATACCGAAAGATCATGAAAAATTATGAGAAAAATATGGAAGTGTTATCCCTAATTATGAGAATTTAATAAATTATTTCAGGGGAAATAAAATGAAGAAAAGTTTAAAAAGCATTTCAACCATAAAGTAATCGATGGGAAAACATTTTTAATATTTTACATAGGATATAAAATGACAATATCAAAGATAGAAGTTTGTAAGATAACAATATACTGTAAATTAGTAAAGATAAATATATGAAGAAACCTGATCCTAAAAAGATAACTAAACGAAGAAATTAGGTCGATTAAGCCCTAACGAAGGCGGGGTAAAACGGGAATTTTTGGTAAAAAAATATTATATTTTTAAAAAATGGAAAAAATTATAGAAAAATAAATAAATCTGAATTTTTAAAAGAGGGGGTCGAAATTATGGTTATTTATAATTAAAAATAATTGTTTAAATAATTAAAATGGTAATTAGAATAAAATAATAATATAATGCGGTGAGTCGAACTTATAGTGGCCAGGGAAAAGTTAGAAATAAATTCTACAGGTAAACCAGAGGTAAAAGTCTTTTCAGACCGATCAAATTAAGAACAAGTGAATTTTTACACGAAGAAAGAATTTACTGGACGTCGATTCCGCAACCGAAAAACCCTAATTTCTAATAAGACGGAAAGGCGATCGAGATAGAGTAGATCCGAGATAGGCAAAGTGAGAACCTATAGAAACAATTGCGTGTTTTCAAACACAGGATTAAGTTAGGCAACCACCGGACGTTTTACGATTCAAATAATTATTGTCCAAGTTGGTTCTATCGGAAACGATTTCCGTAACCGGACGCGTTTGTCCGAATATCTTCCGACGTACCGGAAAATACCTGGATATGATCAAAAGAGGATCAAAATAGATAATATGAAGGAGGATGAAAAGATCTCCAAAGTTACATGCCCGGATTTTTGAGTTTCGCTAAATCGCGCGAAACGGACACCGATCGGTAGTTTTTATCGCCGGAGGCCATAAAGCAAGAGCCATCATGGATGACAACTCATCCATTGACTTTAGGGCTCTTAGATTTCGATCTTGACCATGGATGGCCAAGAGTGTTTTGTCCTCAAAATGCGATCCAACGGCCGAATCCGATCTCAAGACTTTTGTGGAAATTCCCACCTTGTCCCTATTTTTCCCTATAAATAGCAAGCCCTCTTGCTCTCATTCTTCACACCAAATTCGAATCCTAGAGAGGTTCTAGAGAGAGAAGCTCGGAAAAATTCTCGCCTTAGCTCCGAGTAAGTTCTTCCGTCCTTAGTTTTTAGTTTCCGTAGTTCTTTCGGTAGTTATAGTAGAACTTGTTGTTTTGATCTAGGAAGTTTGAATTTGTTCCTATGCTTGTTTTTATGCCTCATTGCATTGAAAGATGCCCGACGAGGTAAAACCATAGTGGGGATAATTTTGAAATGGAATACGGTCAAAGTAACGAAGTTCGGCGAAATTCCGCCAAATTAGGGGTAGAAGGGCAAAATGGTAATTTTTACCTAAAATGCCGATTATGATTGCAAATCACTAATAAAAGTGATATTACTCGATAGGGCATCGAAACTCGATTTGCCGCGTTCTGTTGCCGACGTGCGTCTGTGAACATTTCACGTTTTTCCGCGGAAGTACCTAACGCGTCAACGAAGGTACGGGCGTCTTTAACACTAATCTTGTACTTGCTTAAATGCATATATGTGTGATAGATACGTTCGTAGACCGATATACGACAGTTTTACACGGGTTATAGTCATGATAACGCCGTATGTTTTTCTAAGCCGAGAACACGAGTGGTATCGTGGCACCGTGAATAATAGTGCAAGCCGTTATTGTTGTTTTACATTGTGGGGCTTTACATACTTTGCGTAATGCTTATGTTTTGTCGGCATAATGATCATGCATCTCGGCGTATGCTTATGTAGTGATATACTTGTTGTATTGTCTAGAATATCCGTTATCGATACTTTGTATTGTTTGGGTTTGAGATTAATCACTACCGAGATTCAATGCGGTGAATTGAATCTCGCTATAGCTTCAGGATCCCGAGGAATACGGATCGAAGATCGAGGCAAGCATCGATGAGCGTGCAACCAGAGACTTATCTATCTTTACCACATTCGGTTATCCAATTTCAAACTCTAGGATTACTTTGTAATCATTACAATGTTACACCGTGGTTGATGTTTGTTATGAATCGATTCTCTTTCGCTCCAATGCTCTACTCGATTACTCTTGAAATATTTGGAAACGTTTAAAAAAAAAAATATTCCGCCGTTTTCAAATGGGATGTTACAATTGGAAAGGTGAACGAAACATGCCTTATAAGGGTGCGGAGACCTTTCCCTTGTGGACGCGTTTTGATAGGCTAGGCCCAGCCGAAAACAAAATCGTGAGGCCTTGTGTGTGTGTCAAAGCGGACAATATCCACAAGCGAGCGCTTGGGATGTTACACAAATTGTTGGCAAAATTAAATGAGCTCAAACCAAGTAGTTGGTGAAATAAATGAGCACCTTCAAGCTGAAGCTCAGGCAGGCGAGTTGACACACAACGAATATTTTTTTTTGCGTAAAAGTGGGCATTTGTGGAGAGAGATGAGGAGGAGATGATAAGCTACAAACCCTTTTTGAAATAAGCCAATTAAGTCCATGTTAATCGCGCCGTTTTGTATCCAAACGAAAAAAATAACAAAAATACTCATAAGTACTTTTCAAACAATTAATAAACCCAAAAGCTGCCTCAAAAAACTCTTCCAAACACCCTCATTACATTCATATACATTACTTCCAATTTGGTTAACCAGGCACTAACAAAATACAGATACCTTGTGAACATAATTTGTTTTGCTGGTCAAATGCCAGATTTTTTTTTTTTTAACACTTAATTAATAGTTACTCCCTCCGATCCTAAATATAAGACAAAGTTAACTTTTTTGGAGAGATTAAAGAAGCTAATTAAATTATTTTAGAGTGTTTATATTTTTTCAAACTAATTAGTTTGGTAATAAATTGATATATAATTTAAATATATATAACATATGATATAATTAAATAACTTATTTAATTTTCTTAATTAAAAAAAAAAGTTCAATGAATATGGATAATTTCACAGATCTCACCCCTCCTCTTCCATCATCTTCTTATCCTGGGACCGTCGGATGAAGATCTCGGGCCAGTCCTGATTTTTTTAATAATTTACTCGCGCGATAACAATTAATTTTTTTTTAAAAAAGCTGGATCATCCAAATATTCATCCGATCATCAGGATAAGGAAGTGGATGGAAGAGGAAGGTAGGGGAAGAGGAGGGGAGCCGGTTCCAATTTCACATGGGGTCTCCTACGATATTATCTTTTATTTCTTTCCGTGATTACGGAGGCAAAAAGTCCCAACCTGAAAACAGAGAAAGACCCAAAGCTAGGGAGAAGAACTGGTGGGTGGGGTCTGGAAGACGATCATCACATTTGATTCGCGCGAAACAGACGTTGGGGGAAGCAACTACTTCCAGCGAAGTTTCTTGAATGGGCGTGGAGAATGAGATTTCTCCGGCCGATGCTCATGGGGCTCCCGGCAAGGAGCAGCAAGCTGCCGGAGTGGGAATTCTTCTTCAGATCATGATGTTGGTTTTGTCTTTCGTTCTGGGCCACGTTCTTCGTCGCAAGCGGATATATGTTATTCCTGAAGCAAGTGCTTCTCTTCTCATAGGTACTCTCACGGTGATCGCTGTTCGTTTAATTGGTATTTTGGTTTTTCTTCTCTCTCAGGGGTCATTGTTATTTTTCTTTTTCTTTTTTTGAAAATTGCCTTGCTTTTGCAGGTTTAATTGTTGGTGGACTTGCTAACGTTTCAGACACAGAAACTAGTATCAGGTCATTGCAATGCCTATCGGTTACACTAATCTGTTTACAAGATTTCGAAGGACGATGCTTTTGTATTGGATCTTGTGTGTTTCATGAGCTGACTTGTGCGTTTTTATTTTCATTCTCTTTTGCAGGGCGTGGTTCAATTTTCACGAGGAATTTTTCTTCCTATTCCTGTTACCTCCCATTATATTATATCCTCAGTGAAGTTTATTATATAGGTCTCCTTTTTTATTATCATATGACTAATGTTATCTACTTATATGGGTGCGCTATATTGCCTTTTCTTTTCCTTGACTGTTGAGTTTACTCAGTCTGGTTTCAGTCTCTCACCTGTGAGTGCCTCCATTTTCCTGGTCTTGAGCTTGCGCTTTAATTTTCCCTGGATAGCTTTACTCACGTCTTGATTTTTTCTGGACAGAAACCTTTCTTCTCAAATTTTGGAGCAATTGTGACATTTGCTATATTTGGTACCTTTATTGCTTCAGTAGTCACGGGCGTTTTAGTGTGAGTTATCTTCCCTAATTTATGTTTTTCCATTATGTTTAGCTATTTTTGTCTTTTGGTTCATTAGAGTTTATTGATTTCATGCTAGCATTTTTCTCCTATCTGCTGCAGTTATCTTGGTGGTTTACTCTTCCTCATGTATAGACTTCCTTTTGTGGAATGCCTAATGTTTGGTTCTTTGATATCAGCAACTGATCCTGTTACTGTTCTATCCATATTTCAGGTGATGCTACTTATTCCTTTTTTTTTGGTATATATTTTATTGCCTCCAATACTGCAGTTACTTGTTCTGACTTCTAATATTTAATTCATAACTTCTTTTAATCAAATATGGATAAGCGTCAAAATGCCTTGGAGTGTTGATAGGTGGGACTCATTAGCATTCTTCTTCACTAGCTTATTTGTTTGTTGCTCAAGTTGCTGCTACTTTTGCTTAGATGATACTTGATTTAATGACACATGTTACTGATTGATTTTGCCAACCCCATTCAGTGGGATAAGTCTTCTTCTTGTTGTTGTTGATTGATTGATTATGATATTTGTCTATAAAATAACTCTCTTGGCACTATGTAGCAGGAAAATGTAAGGGCTAGAAATAAGTCTAGTGAATCACTCTTCAAAGACCTTGCCTTTTTAGGACTACACTTTATTTATCTCTTTTCATTTTGATGCTATACTTTTGATTGAAGATGAAATTTTATTGGAAAAGGAGAATGATGCAACAGAGATGTGCTTGGTAGTCCATTTTGCTGTTCAGGTCCAATGCACACGATCCTTAATTATAGATATGATAATTTTTGAACATTTTGAACTAGGGGTTTTCATACTTTTCTCATTTTCTACCCAACTAGCTGGATAGAATTCTGTTTCCTTTTCTATTCATAGTACTTGGAGGATTATCCAACATACTTAATGTAACTATGTGTTGGTGTCTGACTCTTTGTTCCTAATATGTGCGTCCTTTTGCCTTATTTGCAGGAGCTTGGCACAGATGTCAACCTCTATGCCCTGGTGTTTGGAGAATCAGTCTTGAATGATGCAGTAAGTATTCATTACTATTTTCCTTATTTTATCTTTTATTTTGTAGTACATTATCTGTCAAGATATGGATTGTGCTAACTGACTAATTTGTTTACCTTTTTGTTTGTTCACCCCCCTACCTACTCATCCTCATGTGCTATGAATAGATAGCAATTTCCTTGTACAGGTATTTGACATTCTACACTGTCTTATTGTTATTTATAGTAAGTATGAATAAGGGTGTGTTTGGTTTGAGAGGAGGGGGATGGGAGGGGAGGAAAAATGAACCTCTCCCCTCTTTTGGTTTAAAACTTTAGAGGGGAGGGGAGCAAAAAATTGCTTCTCTCCCCCCTTCCCTCCCCTTATTTTGGTTCCCTCCTAATTGGGGTGTTTTGAAGGTAAGTCAAAAATCTTGACTAATTTCCGCCCATCAAATTTGTAAAATTCCTTTGAATACCCTCAATGAAAAAATAAACCTAGGCCGCCAATCGGCTTCTTCTCATTCATCACACGCATCTACGTCAATAGCAAACTAATTACTCTTCATATTATTTTTGACATTGAGTTTTCACTGAACCGCCAAATGGAGAAACTCAGTTGTTACGCGAGGATGGTCCTTCGGCTCTGCCCCAAGATGACTAGTTTTGGTTTGATTCCATGTATTATCAAATATATATATATATATATATATATATTCAAAATGGGATTTTGAGTGTTCAGAATTTTGGGAAAAGATAAAAACTGAACAATTTTACTAATGTCACCCAAAAAATAATATATGAATTTGATTTTTGAAATTATATTATCATATCAATAAGAGATAAAAATATAATTATATAAGTTTTTATATACATATTAATTTAGTATTTTTAAAATATTTATTATATTAGCTATTGATAAAAATATCATTTTTATACACATATTACAATATTAATGTAATCATTTAATTTAAATCCAAGTGTAAATTAATTTAAACAATCTATATTATAAAAGCATAAAGTAATGTGCAAGGGTAAAATGGTCAATTAGTTATTACCACCCTCCCCCTCCCCCCTTGAACCAAACAAAGGATCTTTTCCATTCCCCTTCCCTCTAACAAACCAAACAAGGTAACATACGCCTCCCATCCCCTCCCCTCAAACCAAACACACCCTAAAGGTTCACCTCTATCTAAAAACCTTCATGCAGGACGATGTCATCAGTCAAATCTAACCATTCTGGACAAAATTTCTTCATGGTGGTTGTGAGATTTTTGGAGACTTTTGTTGGTTCGATGTCTTCAGGTTAGTCATAAAGATCATATCTTGTGTTTTCTTTATCCAGTGTTAAAAACTAGTCAAATTTTCTCCATGAACTGCAGAGTTTGCTATATATTCATACCTGGTATTGTTTGGGACTTGTACATGTTCTGAGGAGGACTTAAATGAACAGAGTTAACTGCCATATTCCATGTTGTTCCATCTGGATGACATGTCTTGTACTTATGATCTCGCTCTTGGTTGCTTACCTTGATATAATTCTTGACGATGATGAATCCTTGCCTCTTGGTTTTCTCGTGCATGTGGATTGGAAAGAGAGATGGAGAGCCTTGCTATAGAAATGTGCTCTTTTTTTTTCTTGTAATATGTTATGGAACTGATTGTTAATTAACTAACTTCACATACACAACCCTTCACCTAGCCCTTTGTACATATAGCTAAAGGCATGAACTGCTACAACTGATCCCAAGCCTCTTACAACCTATTAATACATGACATGACACAAAGTGTTTCTATGTTTTGTTTATAAATGCTTTATTCTCAATGTTCCTAAGTTGCTTGCTTTTGGTGGTTATGCAGGTGTTGGAGTTGGATTTACTTCTGCTTTGATATCCTTTTTAAGTCCACTCTTCTCCTAATTATATGCAGCATAGCACAATGGTTACTTGCAGCACATTGTGAATACCTTAACTGTTATCACCTTTTTAAGTATGCAGGATTGGATATTGACAAGTGAGTATGAGGTGTTTATTTTCTTTGACATAACCTTTGATGATAGTCATCATAACTGAAAAATACTGATATGAACAATTTTATTGTTCCATCCAGTCTTCAGAACTTGGAGAGCTGTCTTTTTGTTCTTTTCCCGTATTTCTCGTAAGTGGTCTCTTGGACCATTTTGTCATTAGTTTTCCTTAGAAGTTTATAGTATTCTTTCCTGCATACATGGTATAAATCAGTATATACATATCTATTTTTTAGGTACATGCTTGCAGAAGGTCTTGGCTTATCTGGTATTGTATCAATACTGTTTACGGGAATAGTAAGTGCACATTTTGTATCCATTCTTTATCTTTTTTTTTTTTGGCTATTTCTCATCCGTGTTAAAGAAATCTTATGAGCATTCTGGTACTCTGTTTTAGGTCATGAAGCATTACACATATTCCAATTTGTCAGAAAGTTCTCAAAGATTTGTCTCTGCATTTTTTCATCTAATATCATCATTGGCAGAAACATTCATGTGAGGATTTTTCCTCAATTTGTTCTTTAATTAAAAAAAGTACTTTTGCGTTGAATGTTGTCTCATCAAGCGCAAAAGTGATTATTTTAAGAGGTCCCAAACCCTAAACGATGATTTTCACTGATATGCAGATTCATATACATGGGGTTCGATATTGCTATGGAACAACATAGCTGGTCTCATGTTGGATTTATATTCTTTTCCATTGTATCCTTTCTTTCTTCTTTATTTTGTTCTAAAAACCTGAACGGTAGGGACTCATAATGGCTAAGCATTTTATTTCTCTGCTATTTTTTCCCCTTAACTAGAACTACTCTAGATATTTATTGGGGTGGCAAGGTACTATTGCCATAACTGCTATCGAGATAAGACCTATATCATAACAACACGTGTTCATTTTATGATTTTTGCCTAGTTTTTTATGCTTCAATGATTTTCTGGTTCATTTTATTGCCCTTCAATCATTTTTATGCTCTTTGTTCTTAATTCTCTAGGAAGGCTTTAACTAAATTGTTGGTCACTTAATTCAGGGCAGCAAATGTCTTTTCTTGTGCTTATTTGGTCAATTTGGTCAGACCTGCAAACCGAAAGATACCCCAAAACATCAGAAAGCACTTTGGTACAGTGGTAAGGAAAGGAACACTGTTGTTATTACTGACAATGCTGTGGAAAGTTTGACTCAAAAGAATGCCTTTTGCTTTTGATTTGTTCTTTGCTGATTTGCCTAAATTTGGATACCATGAAATAGGACTTCGAGGGGCAATGGCGTTTGCCCTTGCTCTGCAATCAGTTCATGATCTTCCAGAAGGACATGGGCAGACCATATTCACTGCAACTACAGCTATAGTTGTTTTAACGGTAGGCATGTTCTCTGTTGTCCCTTTGTTAAACCAGTCATTAATCATTAAATATTTAATATTAAATTATTAAACAAATAATGTAGAAATGATGTAAAATATTCCCTAATTTAGACATAATGTATTTAATAAAAACTGTTCTTACTCTTGAATGAGAATATATTATAATTGAACTGCATAAATGTTAAATCCAAGATCCTTGAGATTGGGAGAAGATCATCTTATGATCAGACTTTTTTAGTTAAATTGCGTCCTATTTGTTTTCTTATCTGTGTTTGGCTAATGTATTGTGCTTTTTAACTCCATGCTCATTAAAGATAGGAACTATATGAACGAGCAAAATTGCACTTTTAGTCTTTTTATTTTACATCAAGTTTTATTTTGGTCAGAAGTATATAAGTTTATTTTATCCTTTATCTCGTAAAATAAAGTAAATAGTTTCCTCTTTCTTAACACCATTAATTAGTTTAATGGAGAATGCTGATGTGTAATTTTTCAAGCCCATTAAGAAAAATTAATTTACTATTGTAATTTTTTATTAATGAATGTTATCTTATTTCTAAAGTTTTTTTAAAATATTAAAAATAATTATCATTATCATCAAACCATCATTCTCTCTATATATAGAAAAACTCTAAATTTTAACTCTTTTAGGTTGTCTGTACAGCACAAGCTGTTATCTATGTATATTTATATATTTTATGTCTTTTTTTAAAGTAAGATAAAATTAATAAATAAATAAATAATGACAATAGTGAGCTGAATTCCTTGTTTTTTGGGCTTGGCTTGAAAAATTGCACATAAGCCTTTTCCATTAAGTAATTGATGATGTTAAGAAAGAAAATAACTTTTGACTATCTTTTAATAAGGATAAAAAAGAAACTTTATAAAGGACCAAAATGAAACATGACATAAGCTCAAGGGACCAAAAGTATCCTCTGCCACATGAATTTTATGGAGTGGGAGCGTTAATATGAAAATTACAAGATTGCTTTAGATTTTGATCAGTCCTTAGTAGATGACGAGTATAACAATATTTCTGTCTCTATTCCTGTTCATATGAGGCTATAAGGTATATAAGTAAGCTGCCAAATATTTTTCCTTATCTTTTAAAATTTTGAAGCCCCATCCTTGATCATAACAAACCCTTTTTGAACATTCTAAACATTAAAATTCGTCTTTGTTTCAGGTGTTACTGATTGGTGGTTCAACGGGGACTATGCTGGAAGCCCTAGAAGTTGTTGGTGACAGCCATAACATTGACAATGCTTTGGGTCCGGTAGGCAACACCAATGTAAGTTTCACCACAGATGACTTAGTTTTATGTCTAGTATAATATCTGTATGGAGCTCATTGTATATCATTTTTATCTTGAAATATGCTAGACCCTTCATTAGTCTATGAGATCGATGGCCACTTGAGATGTGAGCTTAAATTATATTTTTGGTAGCTTTGTTCCAACATTATGGATGCTTTTTACGTACTTATCATTGAAGAGATATTGATGCATACTATGCACGTCATGGTTTAATGGTCGTTAACTATAAGAAGCATGCGAATTACTTATACTAACAAGTGTCATAGGTGATTGAAAAGTATTTACTCATTTTCAAGGTTATTTAATTTATTCCCTTATTCATTCATTTGATAATCATGTAAAACTTTTCATAACTCAGAAATCAAAATCATTTGTACCAACAAATCCTTAGAAGTTCAAATGTTTCTTTTGGTCCTCATTTTCTGAGAGCTCATTAAAATGATACCCACAATCTTTTGAAAATGTTTTCCTCTTAAATTGAGCTTTTTGAATGTAGCATGACTCTAACTCTTAGTTGACTAAAATGTGGGAAGGTGGGGCTAATTTGTTCAGTAGAATATTCAATTTTTTGGGGGTATTTGTTTACATACACATATGTTGGAGACATTCGTATCTGAAAGAAGAAATATACAATGGGTCTTCTAATTATGTTCATAAATTATAACCAATTCAATTTCATCATGGGTCAAGTATTGTCTCCATTTCAATGTGTGTGTTTGTGTGTATATAACGGCATTGGAGAAGGTGTTTTGTTGGCACTAAACCATCCTGGGTGGACATATCTAATCTGGTGGTTCTAGATGAATGATCTTGCGTGAGGAAAGATTGTGGGTATCATTTTAATGAGCTCTCAGACCAATTTAATGATATATAGTTTTTACTTGTGTGGAGTCTCCTTTCAACTAGTTCTATTTCAAAAATACTTGGTTAGAGGTTAGGACGCATAGGCATACTGATAGGAAAGTTGTAGAAGAAGAAGATTTAGGGAAAGGAGAGGAGAGACGCAGAACTACTGCATGTTTTTCATTCATTATTCAACATATTCAACAACATCCCTTTCATTAGCCTAAGCCTCATATATATAGGTAGAGACTTAGATTCGCAAGGCAATCTAACGGTCATAACAGATATGCAATAGGTACAACTAATTACTAACAGCAATGTCTAACTACTAACTAACTCCTAACGTCCTAACTGATTAACTAACTCTAATACTTTCTACACCTTAAATATCAATACCCCCTTCCCAAAAGCATCCTTGCCCTCAAGGATGACAACAACAAAATACAAAACTGGACTTCAAAAATACAATCTGATAGAGTGAAACCACATTGCAAACATAAGCTTCATAAGCTTTTATTCAGGAAACTTTTGCTGATCTTTTAAAACTGTTGCTTGAAATCTGGTAATAATCTGTCTTGAGTACTGCTGCGCACTGCACAGTGCACACAGGTACAATTCACCTGTTGAATTCTGGGCCAAATGGATATAATGGGTGTAATGCTGATCCAAAATGCATTTTAATAAGCTCTCCCCCTTTTTTTTTTTTTTCTTTTTTTTTTGATATGAAAAGGTTTTGGAGGGGTTCGACATCGCCCTCACTGCGCCAAGACGCCCGCGGCTATGAAGACTTACTTGGGACTTACGAGATCGCTAACAAAGCGAGTCCCCAATGCGAGAGGATCGAACCCAAGGGCCTAATCCTGGATCCCTTACCATCTATGCCAACTCACATTGGCAATAAGCTCTCCCCTGAACCAACTGAACCAAGCATCTTGCAGCAAAAACAACCAGAAAAACCCAATTAGAAAATGATCTTATAGGTCTGTTGGGTAAAACCCATGACAGCAACAACTTTGGGCCTAATTCTTGAAAAACAAAGCCCATACACTCATCTGAAAAGAAGAAAATGGGAACCAGCTGGCCACTGACTTTTTCAAACTGAACCTCTGCTGTGACAACTCCTGAATCCTTGAATTAATAATGGACCCCAGCTGTGCAGCAATATTTGCCCTTTCAAATTGCCCTTAGTCACCCAAGAGAAAGCCAAGTCAATTTCTGAATCCCTTGCTTTCTCCTTTCTCGCTGAAATGCAACTATTCCCATCGGCTTGCAAGACATCACGTGCTGGAGCGATAAGCTCGGACTCAAACAGCGATGAGGCTAAAGGACTCGACGACGCCCAAACTGAAGTCATCTTCTTTGCTGAATCGCAGACTGAAGTCGTCGTCTTCGCTGAATTGCAGCTCTCTCTCTCTACTTGCAAGGACAGTGACGACGCACCAAAAGAACTACCAAGAGTGTCAAAACGCGATGATTCATCAATTCCATCCCCTGATTTTGGACACTTTCAAGTCTTTGGGTTGCAACAATTAGAAACAAGATCAGATGTTGGAAACTTACTTCTATCAAAATTCATCTTCGTCTCTTTATTCTTTTCGGTTGCATCTTCCATTGTGTCCACTGTAATCAACTCGTTTTGGGTAGACCCAAGGAGATTCAGACTCGGTTTGCCTTGAGATTCCAAGACCCAATAACACCAGATGTAATGCTCAAACTCTTTGTTGTTACTTGCAACAACATTTCCGTTGGCTGCTGATTTCCCTTTGTCCCATTTGCAAGCCTCGGGATGGAGCTACCATTGTTCCATGTTGACGTTCTTGGTAGGCTGACGCCGTTTAGAGGCCCAAAATGGACCTGTAGTGCTTGTTTGTACTTTTGCCAAGAAATCCGCCTGCCCCTTTTTCTTCCTCAAAGGCCAGGTGCCATATGTAGGCCCTTTCATCAAGGTTCTCTTTAGCCAACCGGACCTTCCAACTTTCTAGTGTATTATCACTTTTTCAAAATACCGTTCACACTGGTAATCCAACCAAGAATGTCAGTTCTTTGAAATCTTGGAAATTCCATCTTCCTTAATCTGGTCAGGGGCGTGTATTCACTGTCCCCTGTTCTGGGTTGATGGTAGAATATGAAATCATTGTGGTGCGGTCCCGCATTTTCTTGCATCTCTTCTCCCCGCTGGCGAGCATCATGATCGGCTATTAACGTTGCTAACTGGGCGGAGATGGCCTGAAGAGTGTTCTCGATCGTCTGAAATCGAACTTCTGCAGAATCAGTCATGGCAGCGGTTGCATAATGAGAACTGGTTGCTGATGGACGCTCTTGACTGTTTTTGGGTGTCTGTTTTTAAGTTTCTTGAGGTTTCTTTTTGGGGAGTTTCTCAATTACTCCTTGAATACAGAACTGAGCCGAGAAGAGAGTGCCTCCGGACTGATTCAAGACTTGCAGAGATGACCGTGGGGGAGCCAAGAATGACTCGCTCTGATACCACTGAAAGGAAAGTTGTAGAAGAAGAAGATTTAGGGAAAGGAGAGGAGAGATGCAGAACTACTGCATATTTTCATTCATTATTCAACACATTCAACAACATCCCTTTCATTAGCCCAAGCCTCATATAGTCATATATATAGGTAGAGACTTAGACTCGCAAGGCAATCTAACGGTCATAACAGAGATGCAATAGGTATAACTAATTACTAATTAACTTCTAACTGATTAACTAACTCCAATACTTTCTACACCTTACATATCACATACATACTACCAAGTCAATTAAAATCAAATATTTTAGAATCTTTATTTTCAAACATGCTAACTCATGTTCTGGGAATAATTAATTGACTTATTCTAGGATGAACGTGACTCTACAACTTTTGTAAACCTATTTACTTTTATTATGATTTGAATTCCAAGGATGTAGAGTACATGTTCAGTTGTTGATCTTTCTTGTACAATTGTTTTTAATTGTAAACTTCTCAATTAAACTAAATGACTTTTGAAATGCATAAAATTTTCTTTTAATAATACATTTACACCCACTTTTTCCTCATAATATTTTGTTTTCTTTCACTAGAATTTTGAAGGAGACCATGGTTATATTGCTCCTTCGTATGAAGAAGAATCTTCGTCAGGCAACAAAATCAAAATGAAATTGAAAGAGTTTCGTAAGAGGTATCATCTGAATCTTGAAATTTAAAATATAGTAAAATATATTTAATCTGAAAGATCTTGCCATTTTCTTATCTGGTTGCTTCTCCTTTGCAGTGCTGCGTCTTTTACAGCTTTAGATAAAAATTACCTGACCCCATTCTTTACAAGTCAAAATGGAGATGAAGATGATGAAGGTAAGTTTAGCAATTTTATCAAATCTGATTTGAGTTTTATCCAGACGTAATTTCTTGTCCATTGTTAGCTTGCAATTTTTAGGAATATTGATTAGAGTTGGGTGAGTGCTTGAGTGGGTGAGTAAATGTGGGTGTGTAGTGAGAGGAACGGTTTGTGGAGAGGTGGGATTGTGGGGGAGTAATTAATCATTGTTGGATCATAAAACTATGGTTACAGGTATTGCAAAATAGCATTTGAAAGACGAAGAAGGTATTTTACGCATCTAGGAAGATTTTGGCATTAACGTCAATAATATATTTTGATATAAATGTGCTTATGACCTTCTCTTGCCTATACACATACATATGGCTATCTTTTATGCTACATTATCCATGATGTTGATGTTTGCCTTTTGGATTGATTTTGTTTGAATTTTGCATTTTCTGCAACCTGCTGTGCTTCATTTTGACAGAGGAACCTTTTACTACAAGAAGAAGCTTCCAGGGCAATGATCATTACTACAGTAATTCTCGCTAATGAACGTTCTTCAAACTATGTCATGCCTACTTTGTACATAAGTCGAACTCTGCAGTGTTAGAGCTAAGCTTGGAGGAATATAGAGGGAAATTAGGATGGTGGGATACGGGGATACGTATGCTTATTGCTTCCCAAGTTTTTATAAGTTGAGAAATGTTATGTCAACTATGCATTATGGTCGGCCCATGAGGCAAGGAACACTCAGAGGACATTTCTGAAACGGAGAAGCATGATAGGTATACCGTTCAAGCTGATGATTGTATGTCTTTCTTGAGATAGGTGGCTGAGAAATTCAATTTTACCAATTGTAACACTTAAGTTTACTCTATAATCTTACTCATTTGGGTGTTGCATTTCTGTATTTTATAATTCTTTTAGCTTTTTACGATAATTCTAGATTACTCGGACACTGTAATGATGGGTTTATGACCAAAATGAATTAGTAAATAGAGAGGAGAGTAGTGTTTTAGCCCATGTTTTGGATGAAAGAGAGTTGGATTATGATGATTGGGGCTCTCTAACCTATTTTAAATGCGTTTTACAATCTTAAGACTTACGATAATCAGAATCGGGGTATCCTTGCGGGTGGCGGTGGATGCACGCCCTTTTAAAGTTTTTTTTTTTTTTTTTTTTTTTTGCTATAAAAATTTTAGTTAAGGGTTGGGGCTAGCCACCCGAGCGATTTAATGTTTATGGGTGCAATTATTGATGAAATTCGGGGTTTAGGGGCGTAATCTAAAATTTTTTTAAAGGAAAATTTTAAATACATTAAAAAAACAAAAGAATATAAACAATAAAAGAAAAGAAAAACTTCACTTAAAAAAAGCGCAACTCACTCCTTTTCAGAAAGTTTAAGGCAGAAATGAGGTTGATTGAAAAGTATTTAGAAATCAATTTAAATAGAACAATATATCTTTCTAATGAACTCGGATGTTACACAATCAAATTCTAAAGAACGTGCAAGAAAAATTATTATGGTTTAGCGTATGTGATAGGATATTAAAAAATCAAATATTAATGATGGAGCAAAGGAGCATAAGGAGGAACAACTTGGAGGAAAAAAAAAATGTTGGAGAGAAAAAAGAAATGAGTTTTCATAAGGAGGAAAAACTTGGAGGGGAAAAAAGAAAAAAGAAATGTTGGGGAGAAAAAAGAAATGAGTTTTCATAAGGAGGAAATACTTGGAGGGAAAAAAGAAAAAAGAAATGTTGGGGAGAAAAAAGAAATGAGTTTTTTCATAAGGAGGAAAAACTTGGATAAAAAAAAAAAAAAGAAATGTTGGAGAAAAAAAAATCAAATTCCAAAGCAACGTGTAAGGAAAAATTATTATGGTTTGACATATGTGATAAGATATTAAAACATCAAATATCAACGATGGAGTAAAGGAGCATAAGGAAGAAAAACTTGGAGAAAAAAAGAAAAGAAATGTTGGAGAGAGAAAAAGAAAAGAGAAGAAATGTTGGAGAAAAAAAGAAAAAAAATGAACTGCATGTGTTGCGCGCTCGGATTCGAACTGGCGACGTCAATGTCATTAGACAATTGCTCTACCACTGATCTATGACCCATACATTCAGATGTATTTCCGCTACAAAATATATATATCTTAAAATCTTCTATCTGCACTTGCAGACACTTGCACCAACGTGGCTCCGCCACTGGGCTCACCCACAAATCCAAGCAAGCGGGGGCCGGAGGCGTCCACAACGATTGTTTCTGCGCGCTTCATGACCTTCTGGATGACCCCAAATGCTTGGCCGTCTGGGGATCGAATCCCCTCATTTAAGGTGAGGAAGTTCGACCCTTTTGCCAGTTGAACCCAAGGATGAGGGGTACGCCCTTTTAAAGTTGATGAAAGTATCAAATAACTCACCAAAAAAAAAAAGGTATCAAATGAAATGTTGAAAGATTTAAATGATAAGGCATATGACTCCTGTTAGACTGCTTTCTTGAGATTCTTTGCTGCTTTAGCACATAGTGCAACGGCAACGCTCTTGTAACTAACTCCACATGATGTTGAGTTCACTAAGCGTGCATGTCAAGTATGCGGAATTTCTTAACCCCTTCCTCATAGAGCTCTATATATTACCCTTCAACTTCAAGCAAGTTCTTTTTATTCTTTTGATAGCCACGAGTATTCTCCTATTAGAGTTAATCTTGTTCAAGAAATTGTCAGGTGCTAAATATGCGAGCTCATCTTGCAACGGGGATTCAAATCTTTAGTGGTTATGTTATTAGGGACTAACTCTTTCAGTTAAATCTTACCCCGTTGGTTGAAGTAAGGGCCCATTTGGTACGGGGAAGATTTAAAAAGAGAAAAGAATTTAAAGGAGGGAAAGAAATAGAAAGGAAGATTGAGAGAGAACTTAAAAACTTGAGCTGTTTGGTAGACATGGGAAGGGAACTTAAATTAAGGAAAAATAAAATGTTTGGTAGAATTGGGTTTTGGTTAAGTGCGAAGGTGAAGTAAAATTCCCACAATGCCCCTTGCTTGGTTCGCATGAAAAACGTAAGTTCGAACATAACATGCAACTAAGTGCTTGCGTTTGAATGCAAAAATTGACAGTGCCTTAAGCTATCTGTGCCTGTGTCCTGAGGTGAAAGAAACAGGCATTGGCGATTTTACCACACAAAGTGCTCAAACAATAAAAACCCATTACCTCTTACCCCAATTCGATCAACTCCTTCATCCACCATCGTCGGCACCCTCTCTTTCGTCCACCATCGTCGGCGGCCTCTTGCATCATACCACCATCACCATCGAGCAGATCAAACCTCGATTTGACCTTCCTTGCCTAGTCCTTCGATTCAAGCTTCCACTGTCGTTTCAAGCTTCTTCGGCTCCTTCTTCCAGATCCTCACTCGCATCTGGTTTATAAGACGTGTACTTTTTAGAAGGGGCTTTTTTGTCCCAATTATTCACTCTACCAGAAAGATTTGAGGATCCCGCCAATTTTAGAGGGATTTCAATTTCACATGTTTATGGGAAGATGGCGCCAGGCGGGAACTCTGTTTGATGGGAAGCCTGCGCGCCAAACGTGTTTTGCCCGTGGGAACTCTGTTATGTTCCTAGGAACTCCTGTTAGTTCCCTATACCAAACGGGTCCTAAGTTGATTTTAAGAAAACTATACGAGTGTTATTTCTTGGGCCAATTCACAAAATAATACTACCACCTAATAGCTGTTAGTTTTAGTTAGGCGGCGTAGTGGAGGGACCTTCCAAATTCTTAGTAGGCCTTTTCGTCAAACAGTCGCCATGGCGAGTGTTGGCGTCCCATCCTTTACTTTCCTTCCAAATGCCCACTCAGGGCCATTTTGGTAGTTAATATGATTCATATTTTCTAAAACGCTCTAATCACCTTCTTTAATTGTCTCATTCTCCCTCCTCCTTGATTCTTGTTGATAGAGCATCAAAGGGGTAAAATTAAGAAAATATTGACAAATATGAAAAATATATCTTATACTTAAGACTAATATCAACTCATGAAATATGTCTTATATTAATGACAGGAAGAGTATTTCAATATTTGGTTGTTGACATATCAAATGACATCGTGCAATCTATATCCCACTGAATAAGATAAGGATTATTGTTCATGATAATTGATGGAAAAAATCACAAGTTAAAAATCTTAAAAGGTAAGTCCGCAGTTTTGAAATTTAAACTAAATATTATGGAAGATAAGTCAGAGATTAAAGATTGAACATGAAAACTTATTTAATTTTTTTTACCTGAGAAAACTTATTTAATTGAAAATGATTCAAACTACGCTTTTTTGGATTTTTGACTTATCTTCTAAGATCTGTTAACTTAACTTTTCCGAATTTCCATCTGACATGCGAAATGCTTAATTGGAAATAATTTCAATTGAATTTCTTAGGATATCCAACTAATTTGTAATACGTTTTAACTTCTGTGTGAATAGAATGGTATTTTGGTTTTATTTTATTTTTGCTTCTAAAAGCACGCAAATCAAAGTCAAAGGGTTTGGCGCGTCAGTGGCGTTCTTCTTCCCTTGCATTTGGTTTTTTTTTTTAGCAACAAATATGCCCCCCCCCCAAAAAAAAATGTGGGATCAGGGTTTTCAATGTTTGAATAAAAAGACCAAACTACCCACACTCATTCTTTTTTTTTTTTTTTTTGGATATCAAAGAAAGCTAAAAGCTTGAATTACATGGAAAATTTAAAACTAGGGGAAATTAATCTCAAACCTTCCTGATCTATCCATGTTCTCACAAACAAAGGAGAATCATTATAAATAATAGACCCTGCAATACTCCTCTTCGCCATAGCGTCAGCAATTCTGTTCAATTCCTTAGGAATATAGCAAAATTGGACTTGCCAATTCCTTAACTTCATTTCCTTGATTTGAACCAATAAAAGGCTTCATTCCTGGTACCGATCATCAATAACCCGTTGGATAATATCCCTAGCATCAGACTCGAGAGTAATTTTCCTATAGCCCATATCCCAAGCTAATTTCAAACCTTTCAGAATGGCCCATTCCTCAGCAGTATTAGCATCACACATTCCAATTTTTTTAGATAAACCAGCAACCCAATCCCCTACATAATTCCTCAGAATCAACCCACAACCAGCATTGGAAGAGAGCCTAGAGCATGCCCCATCTACATTGCATTTAACTAGAATTTAAATCCAAACGCAGGCCAGACCATATTTAAGCGCGACTTTAATGGTCGAAACGAAAAATGGACGAGATATTTGAAATTAGCGCGGAGGGGCGGCTCGACAGACCTCGGGCGGCCTGGAGGGCCTCAAAATTCCCTGCCAGCGCCCTTTTCAATCGTAGCCTTTTTTTCTTTTGTTCCTTTTTAAATTTATTAATTATATATATTTTGTATTTGTTATAGAGTTATTTATCCATTTAACTACAAATACATAATAACTATATTCTAATTTTATGATTTGATTTATTATTTGTTGCAAATAAAGATTATGGATGTGTTCATGATGCGGAGAAGAATTTCATGATATTCTTACTCATGAGCCGGAGGCTACTACTCAAAGTGAAGAACGATCAAATGTCGTTAAAATCGATGATAGTGACGAAGATGACGACAATAATAGTCATCGTACTAATGTCGCTTTGTGATATCTTTTTATGTTTTTGTGAGTTATTTGTGAACATAATTTGCTTTTGATTATGAATTAGTAACCGTCTTATTTATTGGATGATTCGTGTTGTAATTTGCTAATTATATTTTTTAAAAAAAAAAAGTGGAGGAAAAATAGTTAAAATGTGCCCTTTTAGTCCCGAAAGGACGAATAAGAGTCGATTGGTGAACATTTTGGTCCCTCGCAAATTTCCAAAAAACTTTTTTTAGTCCATAAAAAAGTCTCATTTTAGTCCCTATGGACTAAAATGAGGTTCATGTTTTTTTCTAGGGACCCAAAAGGGTATTTACTCTTAAAGATATTTGAAGGGGTGGGGTTATAAATTTTTAATAAAGATAAAATGTAATATAAAATAGTGTAAAAATTTAATTAAAAACATTTAACCTGACTTTTCTAAAAAAAAAAAAAATCAACTCAATTTTTTTCCCTCCAAAACCCTCGTAACAAGAGAAATCTTAGCAAGCCCCGACTTTTTTTTATCAATATATAAAGATAACAATTATGGTATGGACTGTCTGACTTGTGAGTATCTTGGAGGTTGGAGGAAAGCAGTTATCAAAAACCATAATTTTATAAATGAAGCAATAGACTTGAGATTAGAAGAAAAAAACATCGAATTTCAAGGCCCTGCAATTGTCTTCTCTAAGTAAGTAGGTGGGGATGAACTTCTTGTAACAGACAATGTTGAGATGAGTGGAGGAAAGCAGGTGCGAGGACAAGTTAACAATTCAGCAAAGCATAGCCCGTAAACATTTCTTTTATGTTTTTGTTTTTTTTTTTCGTGGTAGCAACTAGTAAGTGAATTTTTGTTTTTTGTTTTTTGGCCCAAACTAGTAAGTGATTTGTTCCATCTATTTACCTGCATCTTTCTATTATTATTATTATATACCATTAAACTTAAGTAGAATGTGCTTCTATGGTGTATGGAGCTTATCTTCTTTATCCAAATTGACCAATGATCCAAAATTATTATCAAATGCTACATTGTTTAATGATTTTTTTAATATTGTTATATGATTTTGTTGGTCCAAAATTTATTGCATTCTGATTTTTTATATTCTTCAGGATTTAATATTTCTTATAATTTTTTTAATCCTATTCAATACATTAAAACATACATTTTGGTATATCTGAATCATTGGTTTAATTGAATAACTAAATAAAATAAATAGACCTTTCTTTCTCTTCGTCTCAGGTTGATGGATCTAATCTTCTCAATTGAAAGATCCCCTATACGGATCTTTCAATTGAGTGAGTCTAATTCTAATTGTTTTGTTCCGAAGCAAAGATATCCACAGGGCGGTTTGGTTTGTCCTATTCCGATATTCACAACCAAGAAGTATTGAATTCTCTTTCCTTTTCGTTAGGCCCTGAAAGGGGAAGGAAGGCTGGAATGCCAACAGGCGTCTATTATTGAATTCACCCAACCCGAGAGTACCCATTTTGGGAACGTCCGGTGCCAAAGTCATTGAATGGGTAAGTCACCAATCCCTAAAATGGACTATGTAATGTACTTTATCCGCTGGATTACGGGTGGGCATTTTACCAGAGGTTTCTATTATATCAATCTACCCTTGTGTGATTCCTGTTGAAGCATATAGGGGGTGGGTGTAACACCCCAAATTCCGTAGCATAAAACGTGCCGGTGACACGTGGTTTTATAAAAATTCATTAGAGTTTTGAGGTGCTACAGCTTAGCGTTTTGCGGAAACGGAGAGCATGTACTAAAAATTTGAACAACGAATTTAACAATGAGTCACTGATATAAAAATACTCAGACATATGATGATGCCTGACGTATACTGTTATTTATTTTACAAAATCCCCCGAAGGAATTATTCATGATGATAAAGAATATAAAAACCTTATAATTACAATTCTTACATGTAACTATACCCTCTTCAACCAAGCCTTGAGTAGACTTGGGGCATAGAACCTAACTCGGTTAGATCATCCCATTTGGCCAGCCGGGTAGGTCTAGTGGAGTCTCACCGTGCTAGGGTGACCGATTGACCGAACCACATAGACGACCCTTCTAGTTTAAGCACCAAATGATATGAAGTAACCTTATTAGATTCATGCAATACGGTAGGTTCTGTTGACTTTCTTCCCTCATTTCCTTTGACCGATACCTTCTCACGGCTCCATTTACTGGTGTTTATCTACGGCTCCATCTACTGGTACCTTCTCTGATCCTGGTTTCTTTACCTGAACTATTAGACAGATCTGAGATCCAATACCCATCGGACCTCGGAAGTAACGATTAATCTCATATGAAAAGTATAACAATATATGTATGACAAATATTCATTACATTTCAAAGAAATCAACACATAAGCACAAAGCGGATGTATGATCGGTACAATGACGAACATAAGCACAAAGCAATATGTAAAGTCCCACAACATGTCTGCACATACCCTATGCCACGATCACAACACGTGTCCTCGCTTAGGAAAAACAATCTCACGGCATTATCAAGACTATAACCCGTATCAAGTCGAATGTATATAAACAATGACCTAAGACGAGTCTTAGCCACGACATGAATCATTTCATCACATATAAGAATAGAAGACACATCAGAGTTAAAGTTACAGTAAGCGAACGTACCTTCCTTCCATGTGAATAGTAATTTACTATTCACGTATACGGTACTATTTAAGTATATGGTACTATTCACGTATAGTAATACGCCCGTCCATCAAATCTGCTTCCGGAATCCTCTGATATCCTATAAGGATAATATCACATTTATCAATATTTAGCAGCATATCAGGCATTTTAGGTGCAAATTACCATTTTGCCCCTAGTTTGACTAATTGGTGAAATTTCGCGCAGCTTCGCTACTTTGACTCTAATCTTCCAAAATTTTGCCATATCTCTTCCTCCAATATATTTTTCAAATAAATATCATATTTATCCCTAAAACATGATATCTAAACTATCTTGGTAAAATAAAGATTTACCTAGCATTTCTACTATATCTACCGAAAGAACTACAAAAGCTTAAGACTAAGGACCGAAGAAATTACCCAGAGCTCCGCTAGATTTTCTTTAGACTCCTCCTTCTCTCTAACCTCTCTCTAAAACATGGTTTTGGTGTGAGAAATGAGAAGAAGTGAAGCCTCTATTTATAGGGAGGAAAATGGGTCCTTATGTGTACTTTTCTCCTTTGGGTCCTTTTACGTAATTTTCCCCGAGCCAAATTTTCAAACTTCATGTGAAGGCAGCTGAAGGTTTTGAAAATATTGTCCGTGGGTCCCACACCTTTATGTGACTGTACCGATAAAGTTTCTACTTTAACGAAATTCATTTCCAGTTACTAGACCAATCACTAACACTTTTAAGTTTTGATTATACTTTTTGGATGGTAGTAAAATACGGGGATTTATGGTCTAATTAGACTTCCCTAGTTGGACTAAACTTATTCTTCAAATGTTAGCAAAAATAACCTTCACTCGGTCTTATTTTCGAGGTTAAATTATGTGGGTTCCAGATATGTCCTTATATTTTCTCCAGGATTTCCACATCTTCACAACTATTC